>OX439131.1:35248804-35356304 GCA_949318235.1 Ecdyonurus torrentis | reverse complement strand
TATATATATATATATATATATATATATATATATATATATATATATATATATATATATATATTATTATACTCACTTATACATACAATATGTAAAAGGAAAACATGAAAAACCATTACATATATATAAAGGTGGTTTTCGTATGTGTATATACGTTTGTTATATTATATACTATGTATATGTAGCGTTGAAAGATATCAAGTATATATATATATATATATATATATATATATATATATATATATATATATATATATATATATATATATATATATATATATATATATATATATATATAAACTGGGCAAGGCAAGCAAGCAGCAAGTGAGGCTAATTTATCGTTTCTGTAAGGCAATTAAGCTGCCACCGTGTGCTACAGTTTTACGGACGAGAGGGTGGACAAGTACCTCTCTCTCTCTCTCTCTCTCTCTCTCTCTCTCTCTCTCTCTCTCTCTCTCTCTCTCTCTCTCTCACACATTTGTTATGTAGGTAAAAAAGTGACTATACAATTGTGATCTTTAAACTAAACACACCACATGCAATACATTAATTACATATTCTCTCTCTCTTTTCTTTTTTCCTCTCTTTTACGTAAAATTATAACAATAAAAATACCAGCATTAAAAATGACGTGCGTAAAACAAATATAAAAATTTCATTTAAATGAAAATTTTATGACTTTGCGGGAACGAAAATTTGTTTTAAATAAAATTTTAAATATACTTACTTTATAAATTTTCATATACAGTATGTAGAAAAGTTTTTTTTTTTTATTGAAGAGAGTTTTTTTTTTAATATTATTATTATATTTATGAAGTGGAAGTTTCATGAATATTTTATAACAGTGTAAAAATATGACTACGTAATTCAGAATAAGAAAGTTTTTTAATTGCAGGAAACAAAGAGAGGAGAATAAATTTTGATTTAAAAGATATATTCTTTGCGTTAAAAATAATAATAAAAATAATAATTTTTATTGAGCAAAGCTAGAAATTAAGGTATATATAACAATATTTCCCATACATAATTTATATATACACTTCTGATACTGTATAAAATCGGAAGTGCAATTATGAACTTTTTTTTTTTTTTTTTTTTTTACATAATATTCTAATTTATGATAAAAAAAAATGTATATAAACGAAGGAGTTAAAATTTATTGTTAGTTATAAGAAAATGTATTGAAAAATGTAAATTTTGAAAGTAACAAACTTATTGTATTGCTGTTTAAACAGAAAATTCTATTTACTAAAAGTTTATCCAACGAAGGAAACTACAAAAGTTTAGCTTCTTTGGTCCTTTACTTTGATTCATAGCTACGTGACTTACCATAATATTATTATAAGAATATTTCAGTTGAGAAATTTCTTAAACATTTTTTATTATTTCAAAAATAATGTATAATAATATCTTTGTGACTTAAGACGACACTGATATAAACAAATTGAAATTGTTTGTTTGCGACGTTCTTAAATTAAATTATAACAAATGATTAATACATTTAAGCTAGACAATTTTGTGCTTTATCTTCAGTGTAGTTACAACTTACAATTTAAAACAAAAAAGTCCAATAAGTTTAGAGGAAAATTTAAGAAGGCAAATAGGCAGTCTTAAGAAACGCGAGCTTGTAATACGAATAAGTTAAAGTAACGTGGCATGAACACTAATTTAGGATTTTATTGGGAAACATTCATTATTACAAACATCAATTTAAAGTAAAAAGTTACGCTCTGTTGAATGTTAAGAAATTGACACTGTATATTATTTATTACAAACAATTTAAGAAAGTTGCGTATTTCGTCAAGTAAAGCAACTTTCTATCAATCTCTTTTTCTTCAAGTATCTTAAGGTTTGCTTACGCGATGCTTCGCTTTTTCTTGCGTCATTTGTCCCTGTCTCTTAACTCGTTCTTTTGTTTAGATCTTCGTAACCCTCCCTCCTTTTTTACAAACAGAAAGATTAATTATTATCCTTTTTATTCCCTTCAGCGTTAATTAAATGAAAAATTTTGAACTGTTATAAGACGTTTTTGAAATCAATATTTCACAATCAAGTCACATTCTCTCCCTTTTTGGTGTCATGTTCTTAGAATTCTATATAAAAACTATTATAATATTGTATATAACCAACAAAAAGAAACGTAAAATGCAAGCTAACAAATTACATTTTTATTGTTGTTACGTGTATGTGTCAGCTTTTTAATTCAACTCTATTAGGAATAACAGAATAGTTTTTTGTTAATATCCAGTGGGAATATATTCAACTAAAATGATATAAAACTACCATACAGTATAACACATATGAGTTATATAAAAAATGTAAAATATATGCTTATAGAAAAAAAAAAAAAAAAGTAAATAAAAGTTTGTTACATATATGAGAATAACATACTTTTATAAATATAGTAATAATAATGATAAAAAAAGGTGAAATTGTATAGTAAGGGAATATAGGAATGAAATTTTAATGAATGTTTACATTTAAAATCAGAGTGAAAATACGGTTTTCTCATACTAAAATGTTGCTGGTTGACCTGAGGGGGTTTCTCACACCTTTTTGAGAGCAGAGAAGATGGTTGGTGCGGCGGTACAGGGGGTAGGATTTGGGCCATTTGTAACCTTGCCACGTTCTCTCTCTCTCTCTCTCTCTCTCTCTCTCTCTCTCTCTCTCTCTCTCTCTCTCTTTCTCTCTCCACTTCTGTTCTACTCCGGATATTCAGACCCTGCACGACACTAAGTGAACCTAATTCAAACTAATGCTTTCTCCATTACACTTTCTATGCTATATACCACCATAATATAATATATCTAGAGAAATATAACGTTGATATAGCAAGTAGTATTATATATAGTATACACACACCAACAAACGAAATGAATGGTATATATATATACGTATGAAGTTCTATATATTATATTACTATAGTATACTACCGTATAATATAGGCTTATGATGTGTGCTCAATCTTAATGCTGGAAATGAGATCTGTTTCTCTCTCTCTCTGTCTCTCTCTCATTCTCTTATGTTTCTTACTTTATATATGTGATGATGGCAATAAGATTTACTCGCATCCTAACATAGTAAGCAAGCAGAACACAACACAATTTCTCAATTCAAATGAGAGAATCATATTTAAGAGAAAATAATATATTTTTGTTAGAATAAATTTTAACAACTTATAAATAAGCTTGTAAATCTTTATAATTATATAATATAAATAATATATTATTGAAGTTCTGAACTTGTGTATAGTTTTAGTCTTATTATTGTTATTATTACTTGAATGATACACTATTATAGCCAAATTAATTATTATTTCAGTTTATATTCCATTGTTACAAAAGTAGTTGCCATATTCCCCCACCCCACTTGGAATTTATGAATTTACTTTTACAACTCAACACACGCAAAATATTTTTTTCCTGAGGCATTAAAGTATAAAACATACGTAAGAAGTAGTTTTTTTTTATTTCGTCATCGAATAATAATAAAATATAGTAGGTTTTTAATAAAAAATTTAAATAATTTAATTTATAAGTTTAACTCAGAATGTATACTATTCCTCAATTCAATGCTAAAAATTGAGCAAACGTTATTTAATTTTATTTCGAAAATGTTCTTCATATATATTGGGGTGAAATATCTAGTATAGTTTTGGTTGAAATAAGTAAAGAACACAAGAGGTAGGTAGCAGCTCTCAGCAAAATAAGCGGATTGTAAAAAGTCTCAAAGGACACGAACAGCAGCAGCAGCATTACTACTGAGGACTGAATCTCTGGTCGGTGTGTGGAAATGCTTCCCTTCCCATCCCCCCCAGTTCACCACCGCATTTCTTTTTTTTTTTTTCTGTGGTGTGTTGAGAATTACCTTCTTTTTTGGCTCCCACGTGGAAATCTTTTCTCTAGTGACACTGTCTCTCTCTCTCTCTCTCTCTCTCTCTCTCTCTCTCTCTCTCTCTCTCTCTCTCTCTCTTTCTCTCTCTCTTTCTGTATAAACTAGTCTCTCTATAAAGACTGTCGCTTCTCACGCCTCTCTCTCTCTCTCTCTCTCTCTCTCTCTCTCTCTCTCTCTCTCTCTCTAGTGATTCTGTCGCGGGGGAAGAGAGACAGAGAGAGAGAGAGAGAGCAATGTATTTCGTTCTATATAGTAGTATATAGTCGCTCGGAAAAAGAGAAAGAGAGAGAATGAGAGAGAGAGGAAAAAAAAAAGAAAATCCTTTTGATAAATATCACAGAAAGAAGTCAAGGAGGATTTTTATTATCTCTCTCTCTCTCTCTCGTTCTTTTTTCTTTGTTCGCATACTTGCTCGCTCGCTCGTTTCCTTGCTGCGCATCGTATCGTCTTAACTTTATTTATCATCCATTCTGCTTTATTTGTCACCCACCTTATTCTTTTATTTTTTTTTTCTCTCTAAATTCACGTAGCTTTCACGTAAGCAACGTTTCTGATTCCAAACATTCTCCTCTTCATAGCTCTTCTTTCTATTCTATTATACATTATCAAGACAGAAACGTTGTTTACTTTGCTTAATCTTTATGGAAACGTCACTTTTCTAAAGAATTTGCTCTTTTTTTTTCTTTTTACTCTGATCCTTAATTGTATTTTTTTTTACTTTAACAAACATTATTAGCTTTTCAAAAGATTTTTTGATCTTTTAACAATTGAATTTTTTCTGATGCAACATGTGAGCAGAACATTTTTTTTTTTGTCTAAAAAACAATTTTTATGTGTTGACAGTCGTCGTATCTTTAGATGCATTATTTAACTTGCAGATAATCAATAAATATAATTACTACAATATTAAGTTAACGATAATGTTTAAAATAAAAACAATTCCACTGTTTTGAAATAAATTTCTGTGAATAAAAGAGACCTTGTTTTAGCTAGAAGGTTATTTCTGTACACGTTTGTAAGCACAAGTAACACAACTCCTACTTATGAAAATTTTCCTACTTATATAAACGTGTAAATGTAAAAATAGCCCTTTTTTATGCATACTTTCAAAGTATAAACAAAAAGCCTTTTTAGAATTCAGATTATAAAATAATTTCTATTTAACTAAAAACATATGAAATGTGAAGTTCTTGAAATTATATAATTTATAAAATTTCAAAACACATGTGTATATGAACGTCTGTTGAGCTAAAATTTCTACTCCGTGTTTTCACTACTTTAGTTCTCTTATAATTACTTTATATTATATATTCTGAAATTTCTTCTTTTAATTATAACTACTATATTAATTAAAATACAATTTCTAATGTATTTTATAAAATTTTTACTTTAAAATACACATTTCAGATAACAAAAAATACAGTATTTCTCTTTAAAATAAATTTCAAGAAATTTTAAACATTTTTCAATACACTTTTTTTTTGTCTGTTCGCGATGCTTTTTTGTAGATTGATATGGATGAAGCTTTATTCTATTGGGATTTGTTTGATCGTTTTGTGAAGAATATACAACTGGAAATGTACAGTACCGAATAAAGATAGATAGAGAGATGTAAGGGGAGGGAGGGAGGGAGAGACAGAGAGAAGAAAAGTAATTCTTGGAATGACTCTTACAATTTCTACACAAAAATATTTTTTTCTAAGAGAAATAAATTGCTAAGTACTAGTTTGTATGAGAAAGAGAGAGAGAGAACTAAAAATCTTTCTTTATACATATTTGCTATATTTGAGTGATAGATTTTAGTATTTTAGTTACGTATATCTCAATCCCCAATGCTTCACCTGAGCACTCAAGAGATCTCTAGGTTGATGCGCAGTGGTGCAGTGAGTGGATCAAACTGGCTGGTCATACGACTTAAATAGAGCTTTTTCTGTTATGGGATGCGTGAAAAATGACACGAATCCTCCCCTTAACATTCAGCTGAGTGCTCTCCAACATGTACGTATGAAAGTATAAAATAACCAGGCAGATAGCAGGAGTAGCAGAGCAGACAGACAGATAGACAGACACAATGTTTGGTAGCCACCGGGCATGCCACGATTCATCAGACACATTCGAAATTCTACAATCACAAATACAAATTATATGAATATAAATTTATTGTATTTTTCATGCTTTGATTAATCAAAGATACTATATAAATTTATGTAGTGATGTTAAATCATTCAGATTGAATGTGAAAAGAGTTGAACACTACATACACTTAAAAGTATAAAAATGTAGCCCTTAGGCTATTAAGAATTATTGATTACTGATTGCTCGTTTGTAGTAATTTTTATTGTTTCAAGAATTTTGCAAAAATTTAAATTTTTACTTTCTGTATAAAATATTAAATGAGTCTGTATAAAATATTAAATGAGCCCATTTTTACATTGTAACTGCTAGAGTTGTTTACTTCTTGTCTTTAGAGTCATACTTTCACTTGTAATACACAATGTCGTAAACAATGAATGAAATAAATATCGGGCTGTCTGAAAATAAGCACAAATTTATGTAATGACTAAAAAATAGATTTATTTATTTTTATTAAATATAAAATTCAATGCCGTTATTTACAATATAGTAGAGTGTTATCGTATAAATGCGAAGAAAATCTTGAAAGTTGATGACTTTGCGTTCATTATTTCATCATTAAAAGTATCTCCACCCTTCTCTCTCTCTCTCTCTCTCTCTCCTGCTCTCTCTCTCTTTCTCTTTCTCGCGTACACAGCAGCAAGTCATCAAGTGTTTTAGCGCCCTTATCATGAGGCTGCTTGCTTGGTGAGTAGGAGAAAGAAAAGAAGGCAGCATTCTTGGCGTTTTGTGCTCTTATCACCACACGTCACGCGCTGCGTTCAAGAAGTCTGTACGAGAAGAAAGTAGAATGGGAAGTCTCTCTCTCTCTCTCTCGTCACTCGCCAATATGCTGGTGGAGCACTCGTCTAGATAAAAATGAACCAGAAGAAACCGAGTATATGCTAATTCTGTCCCCAGGCAAAAATTCACTCACTTTTTTTTTCCTTCTTTTATTCTGATAAATGTGCACACTCGTTGAATTTTCTCTCTCTCGCTCTCTTTCCTCTATTTACATTTAATATTGTTTCTGTAATCTTAAGAACGTAAAAAAAATATTTAACATTTAGTTATTCATACTTCTTTAATATTTCTGGTTTAAATATTTATAATTATTATTTTAAAGTTTTTTTTTTTTTTTTTTAATATTTACTTTTTAAAAAAAAATCACGTAAATTACATAGCATAATCGTATTAATTGCATATTTAATAAATGTGTGTTATAAAGCTATTTACATATTATATTAGTTGCAGAGGCCTGTTTTATTATGTATATTTTATGAATGCATAGTTCCGATATTATATGTACACATAATTTCCGTAAATTAATGATGGTGTTACATATAAGTACATATTATATTATATATATATATTATGGTGTCGCCGTTGGTGTTTGCTTTTATGGGTGTTCTAATTACATTGTTGAAGCATGGCCCAACAATCTTGTTCACTTTGCCGTTTTACAAATTGCATAGCTTAAAAATATAACGATGAAACGTAATACTTTGTACCTTATTATATTAAAGGTAAAATAATATCATATGTTAAAGCATTTCTCTTTTGTTTCATGTAGAAATATAATAATTATAATATATTTTGTAATATGGTTATACTTATAGGTACTGTACACAATAATAATATATGCCGATGATTAAAAAGGGACTATTTATATTTTATATCCTGTTTTTTTTAAATCATGCAAACGTGCAAAATGAGATCTTACTTGGTAATAAGTTATAACTTGGTATTGATTAAATATAAAATCAAGTCACATTATTAAACAATAAAAAGGATTATATATACATATAATATATATATATATATATATATATATATATATATATATATATATATATATATATATATATATATATATATTATATTTATATTTATATATTTATATAGGTATGCATGAGTATGTGTGTTATTTTATCAGAAACTTCAAGTCATGTTTTTTGTTTTGTTTTTTTAAGTTTTTGCTTAGTTTCATAGTAATCTTTTTCTTTTTTCTATTGTTGAGCTTGTCATACCTCAAATTATTAGCAATAATATCGAATGAAATTTAATTATTATCTTTTCTCTCTAAATTTGTCATTTGTGATTAATTTACTAACATTTTCTACACTCGCTTTTTATTAAAAACGAATTAAAGTGTAAAATATAACAAAAAGGAGTAAATGTATAAAAATAAAATAAAAAAATACTAAATTCTAATGAAAAATAAAAAAAATAAAATTAAAGCTTTCACAGTAGTTTCTGTTAAATTATACTTTTTATTTAGTTGAAATGGCACAGCAAAGCTTAAAAATGTAAAACAAGTTGAGTGTGTTAAGAGAGCCAGGGGTGTTTTTAGATTTGAACTGACATTATATTTAAATTGCTTTTGTTTCATATTTAATTGATTTATCAAAGCAAATGGACGAAATGATGGATTGATGATTAAACATACACATTTATATATATATAAATATATATATATATATATATATATATATATATATATATATATATATATATATATATATATATATACATGGACAATGACATTATTTAGTCTCTAGAAAGATATAATATAAAATAAAATAATTTAATATATTATTATGGTTACAATTCTAAAGTTACAATTTTGATATAAAAAATCTCATTATATAATATTTTGTTGTCGAGGTCTCTAGGGCTTGCTTCGTATATTGATTGTACAGAAAGGTTACCGTGATTTTTGTCTCTCTCTCTCTCTCTCTCTCTCTCTCTCTCTCTCTCTCTCTCTCTCTCTCTCTCTCACACACACACACACACACACACACACACACACACACACACACACACACACACACACACACACACACACACACACACACACACACACACACACACACACACACACACACACACACACACACACACACACACACACACACACACACACACACACACACACACACACACACACACACATACACACACACACACGACCGCCTTTGTGCTTTCATTGTTAACTGAAATGTTGCGCACGTGTGCGATACATACAGAAACTCGTCTTCTACAAAATTGAAGAAGTGAAATAAATTGTCTTGAGACGATATATAAGCTGCTTTCTTTGCCTTAAACTTCTTACAAAAGAAATAATAAAATCTTTCATTTTTTTCTTTTCTTTGGTCTTCTTTCATTGTTATGTGTCCAAAAATAATGAAGTTTCAATTTTTAAGTGGATCGTTTTATAATAAAGCCAGCATCAATAATAATTTTACTGTATGAATAAACTGCTTTTATTTGACTTTATATTTATCACAATTATTTTGCACTACAGCATGAAAGTGACTTAAATTTATTAAAATTTTGACAGTAAATGTATAATCATATATCTTTGTATACGAAAATAAAATTCAATTTAACAACATAAAAACAAGGCTTTAATTAATATCAATTATTATATATAATTAAATAAAATATTTTTTATCGTTATTAAAATTTATTATTAACATGAACCTTTTATATAAATTAATATTTCAACAAATGAATATGATACATTTTAATAATTCATTCAAATATTAATGTAAAAAAATACATAGAATATAAATCTCTGTATTTTATGTCATCAACGTAATTGAATGTTATGTAAAATGACAAATTTGATCGTCATTTGTTTCAGTGAATAAAGAGAAATAGATGAGGTACGGAAAAGCAAAATGCTAGCGAGGGTGTTTTGTGTGTGTGAGAGAGAGATATATATAAAGGCAAGATGACGAATGAATGCAGTTAAAGACACGCTTTCAACACTATGGAGATGGTGAGTACACTAATTTAACATAGCAGCTCATTATTTAGCATCAATATTCTAAATGTTGTGCATTGTGTCCCTATGGTATTATCACAACTGAAGGTATGAAGACATATCACCCAAGAAGAGCTCTCTTGCCCTTAAGACAATCTTTCACCACAAAGACGTTTCTCTCTTTCTCTCTACTCGCTTACTTCTCATAAATATTCAGAAGCTTCTGTTCTTCTTCTTTGAGGCAACAAGAGCTGATTTTAGAGACTTGCTTTTTTTGTGTGTTGTTATATAATCTTAACTACAAAGAAAAAAGAATTAATAGAAGTAATAAAAAATTGAAATATATGAAAATTTACTTTTTTTTTTTTTTTTTTAGAATAGGACAAAATTTCAATTATAATCTGATATTGACACAATACTTTGAAGTATTCCTGTATAGAAAAGGGCTGAATTGGTATATTGTATTGTAGTAGATACATATTGCAAATGTCATAGTCGATGATATTTAAAAAAAAAAAAAAAAAAAAAAGTGAAAAGAAGAGTTTGTTAGGTTATTTGAAGCTGGCAATGAGCCAACCAATCATAGCTGTTAGCATGGTCAGCAAATAAAAGGGCAATAATGAAAAGCGGTCGAGAGTCACTTTTGTATTATTGAGAGACAGAGTGCACATACAAGAATAAAGCAATGTTGCCTACATTTTGTTTTATTTTATTGCAAAAATACGGACAACTTAGAATGCTATACATATAGGTGGTTACATTCCCTAACTTTAACACGTGAATAGAGAGATAAGAATGTAAGGGAAGAAAAAAAAAAAAAAAAAAAAAAAAGTAGACCACACGAAAATGCCTATGATACAAACTCTTTTCTTCTTTTTAGACATTTTTATTACTCTCTTCATTTGGCGTAAGCACGAAAATGAATAAAATAACATAAAAAAGAAGAAGAAAAAAAAAAAAAAAAAAAAAAAAAAGGGAGAAAAGAAATTCTTGTCTAGAGTGTTACTTTCAATGCTAACGAGTATAAAAAAAAACACATCTAGAATAAAAAATATATATATATAAAATAAAATCTTAACATAGATACTATTTGCATGTGAAATTTCAATCTAGAAAATGCTTGGTATATATGTTGTAAAGAAAGAAAGAAGTAAAATAAATGTTGGTTTTTATTTTAATTTAAAAAATAAAAAAGGAAACTGATTTTTAAATTAGATTATATTGTATTTATTCACCAGCATTTTGCTGTAATTAAATTTATTAGCTTTCAAGATTCATGCTTAAAAAAAAAAAAAAAAAAAAAAAAAAAAAAAAAAAAAGGAGAAAAGGAGAAAAGGAGAAATGGAAAAAAGGAAAAAAAAAAAAAAGTCCCCTCTGTTCTTCTTTGCGATCCTGTCTCTTTTATATTTTATGTAGAGAGTAACATAGATAGAAATAATAATATTTCAATGGACTAGGGAAGGAGAAAAAAGGTATGGGTGTATAGGGTTTTCCTTATATATATATATATATATATATATATATATATATATATATATATATATATATATATATATATATATATATATATATATATATATATATATATATATATATATATATATATATATATATACATAATATTTGTTACCCTATGATCAAGTCTTCATTGAAAAGAAAGGTTAAACCACCCATAAACTTTCTCCCTTGGCTACGATTCTGAATTTTGAATATTCCAAACGTCATGTGTAGCATAAGTTTTATTTTTTTTTTTTAAATTTATCCTTTTATAAATATATGGGGTAAAAATTTTATTGAGTCGTATATTTTATACTAGGGGACTATTAAATTTAAATTTAAAATATTTTAAAATGGAATTAATTCTTTTGATAGCAGTAGCTTTTTTTTTATACATACATTATAAAAGCTGAAAAGTATAAAAATGTATGAAAGAAAATTTGAATTTGGTTATAATAATATTTTTTATTCAAAGCTAATAATTTGTTTATGAAATTTTTTATAGTAAGTTTTACGTCAGTGTATAGCATAATAATACATCGTAAAAGTCATGAATTTGTTATTATAAATAATCTCAATAGTTTGCTCCAAAATTTAAACAAACAAACAAACAAATAAACGGCGTAGAAAACGTTGTACAAAAAACTTGCCTAATATCCTATGTAACCTGAATATCAACGTTGATTTGGCCGGAGTCATTGATTTCTAGTTTATTTTACATTCCCCAAAAGACAGATACGGGCAATGACGTCACAGTTCGCTTGTTTGACGCTCGCGAGGACCAAGCGAGCTGTGACATCCGAGTTCGCATTCGCTATTTCTTGAATAAAAAATAAATTAGAAATCAATGACTCTGGCCAAATCAACGTTAATATTCCGGTATTTAAGGATATTAGGCAAGTTTTTTTTTCAATTTGTTCTACGCCTTTAAGCAAAATATAACGAAAACAAAGATAAGAAGATTTATATATATATATATATATATATATATATATATATATATATATATATATATATATATATATATATATATATATATATATATATATATATGATCTGAAAATAAGGTTTTATAAACTTATGTGCAGAAAAAAAAATCATGTATTATATGAAATAGTTGACTATATAGCAGCTTGAACCAGTAGATATTTCCATCTGAATGATCATATGATGAGGCGAAGGTGGTTCACTTGTTTCCGTTCAACATTTTGATGCTCCCTATATGTTTACCACCCAAAGTTTGAAAGGTAAAAGGACGCAATGTGGCGTGCAAGTGACCATAGCCAACGACTCGGCAGAACGGTTCTGATTTGCGTCCTCATTCGCTTCCATGAATTTTCTCTCTCTCTCTCTCTCTCTCTCTCTCTCTCTCTCTCTCTCTCTCTCTCTCTCTCTCTCTCTCTCTCTCTCTCTCTCTCTCTCTCTCTCTTATATTCTACACACATATATATACGTACTATATTTACACCATACATATACAGTATGTAACACTAAAGCTATTGTATATAATGTCTCCCAATATGATCATAAGAATAAACATCATCCTCCATTCTATATCTCTGTATGTATATAGTATGTAAAATAAACAACGACATTATTTTACTATTATACTATATACTACAGTATACACAATAAGCTTTTACATACATATTAAATACAATTAATGTTTTTATGATACTATACAGTATTAGTGTCTAAAAAAATTGTAATATATATAATACTCAGATACTAATTAAGTAATGTTATAGTATAAAATAATATCATAAATATTTAAAATGTATTTATAATGCTATTTTTACTATGTACAATTTTTTTTATATTACGTACGTACATATAATAAAGACGTAATTTTTTAACTAATAAAGATCCAATTTGTTTTTCTCTCTGTATTTTTCCCCCAGAGAGAAAGAGAGAGAGAGAGAGAGAGAGAGAAAGAGAAAGAGAGAGAAAGAAACTGACATGAATCTTCATTTGTCATCTTACTAATTGGATTCTTTATAATTAGCAGACATTTTTTTAATAAGACAATATTACACGGAGTTTTAATTATTGATTAAAAAATATAATGATATATATATATATATAAAAAAAGAAGAAGAAAAAAATACGAAGCATTTTAGGATGTATAATTAAAAACTCACAAATCAAACTTATAAATTATATATTTATAAATAAAAAATATTATTATTTATTTTAAATTTTAGATTTAGATTTATCATTGTATTTTAAAAACCACTAAAAAGTTTAACAATTATAAAAGTATTAAGTTTAAATTATCATGACTGTATTTTTCGTATCAGGCAATTCGATATCAGATAATATCTTTTTTTTTTCTGGACTAATGGATTCGTTTGTGTCTTTTCTAATGGGCTCCTCATCCTGGACTCTTTTCCTCCCACCCCCTTACCACCCCTCCACCCGTCCTCATCACATCTCACTAAGCATGAAACTTCTTCCCACCCCTCAACAGTAAAAAGAACTTTTTGAGCAAAGAAATAATTGGTTTCAACGTATAAACCTAACGCTTTCTTTCCCTCTATTTTTCCTTTTTTTTTCTTTCTTTTACTTGAGTTTTTTTTTCTCTCTCGTCCTCCCAATCATCAAACTTAACTAACTCTTCTTAGAAGAAGAGAGAGAAGAAGAAGAAAAAAAAATAAAATAAAAGAAGTCTTATACCAGAAAAAAAAAACTACACAATGCTGTCTAAGAAATTGAAATAGTATTACAAAAATGCTAATCATTTGAGTATAAAAACAATATATTTTTATCGTTTTCAAAGCCAAGTTCTCGCCATGACGTCTTTTGCAAATTACGGTAATATTTTGGCTTAATATTATGAAGGAAGGGAGAAAATGCTATCAATAATATTTATAAATTCACCCTATATTATATTATAATATATAGGGTGTTGAAGTATACTAAAAGAATATACCTTTTTTTTTTGTTCAAAAGTCTTTAATATGTAGATATGAATGAGAGTGGTAATATCCTATAAAATTTGTTTTAAATTATCGTACGAGTTCATAATTATGAATTTAATAAAATTTATATTATATTGGGATCAACAAATTGTTCTGTAAATAAGATTTACACGGTTCGTTAGTTATTAACATGATCTTTACTCTCTCTCTCTCTCTCTCTCTCTCTCTCTCTCTCTCTCTCTCTCTCTCTCTCGCCTTAAGTCTATAGAACTGATAATAAGTGAGATGATCTTGCTATTAGTTACAAAATAATAGAAGACAAAAAAAAATGCATCAGTTTAGTTTCCAGTGATGTATGCCGACTATGACAATTTTTAGGTTTTAGTTACGTCGTGGTTTTTTCCCTGTGGCTGTCACATAACGGTTTACTCAACAATATCAAAGTTTTACATACAGAGAACTTCCTTCTTTTATTTTATAAAAGAAAAAAAAGAAGCTTTTATTTAAAGTTTTTACTTGAAAAGATTTGACTTTCTGCTGTATATATAATATATAACATTTTTGTTTCACTATATCTACGTATATATATAAAAACTACCGCATTTTGCGAGGTAAAAGAAAGCAGCTATAGCAGTGACGACAGCATTACTTGGTTTTATTCGTCTTGGCTTATAAATTTTGTAGTAACATTGTAAAGAGGTAAGAGAGAGAGAGGGAGAGAGAGAGAGAGAGAGAGAGAGAGAAGCAAGTGAATTTGAATGATCCATGAAAATATCATTGTAAAATAGTTTGGATAGTATAAATACGATTTTTTTTCAACTCATTTGTCGTTTTTCAAGTAACAATATCCGTTATGTCTCTTTTATTTAAATTTTTAGGTATTTATATAATAGATTTCGTGATAAAATACAATATATGTATATATATATATATATATATATATATATATATATATATATATATATATATATATATATATATATAATTATATATATATCCGGACAAACAAAATAATCACTGTATGAAATGGTTTCAATTGCTCAACATATGTTAAAAAAAATATTGATCATAGATATCTTAAATTACGTATTGCATTTAACGTTGATTTATAGCATAAGAACGAGTCGAGAAGACATTGAATAAAATTCCCACGTAGCACTTTGTATACACGTATACTTTATTTCGCATAAGTTAAATAAAATAATAGTTAAATGTTTTATACATACTCTTATATTAGGAAGATGCCTCTATGTTTGTTTTTTTTTTTTTTTTTTTTTTTTTTGCTTTATGAATGCGTTAACTATTTCTATAGCAATATAATACATACATATATACATGCATACAGTTTGTTGTAGAAAAGTTATATTATATATATACCAGTGGAGTGAAAATAGTCTTTACTTAGTCTAGGTACAAAATTTATTATGATCCTTTTCCCGCAGGAGCACATACACACACATAGCACAGGTTAGGTTGCTTTTGCTTCCAATTCAGGCAGGGGTGCTTGCTATATAGTAGCTCGAGCTAGCTACATACATAGTAGAAGCTAATAAATTGTGGAGTAGAGAAATTGCTAGCTAGCAGGCAGAATACCTCTTCTTTCCATTCTATATATTTATATATATATATATATACACAGTATATACCAGTATAATACCAAGCACATATACACACACAAGTTTCTAATTTCTATAGTTTTGCCAAATCACCTTTGAATTTCTCATCGTGTCGCTTTTATTCAGTAGTAGATTCTAATCTAGTAAATTAATCCATCTTTTACATTTTAGGAATCTATTTTAGTTACATGTGGTTATATAATATATAATATATATATATATATATATATATATATATATATATATATATATATATATATATATATATATATATATATTTATACTGTATATTATTATGTATAATTTATTATATATGTATACATATATATGTATACATTTTGACTGTATAATATAATATATTAGTATTAGTATAAAATATTGATTTATTATCGTATATATATTAGTAAATATTCTCATTGGCTTATATAATATTGTTAAATATATATGAAACTATTAAAGGTTTAAAATTATATATCTTACCGTTTACTATCTCTATGCTTATAAATATATAGGATTTCATTTAATATTATAAATTATTATTGGTATCCGTTAAATTTATATAATAGAGTTATTTTAATTCTTCTGTAATTTATATATATATATATACAATACATAATTTTGTATTATTTGTATTTTGTGATAGAGATATTATATTGACAAATACGTATAGTGTATGATGTATAAAATATTAGTTTCAGTGTAAACACAAAGAAGCTATACAGTACATGGTACAGTATACAAACTATTCTAAATAATACTGAAATATCAATTTCAAAAGCACGTTCAATTGTGGTTGATTGTACACGTTACTCCATTAAATACATACAAACATTTCCATCTACGAAAAAGCTGCTATATATATTACGTGCTTAAACCATTAGGATAGAAATAAAAATTACGATTGGGCGTAAAAACTAAAAGAAAGAAGAAAAAAAAAGTTTTATTTCTTTTACATTAACTCAGATTTACAAAACTATAAATATTTTTTTTTCTTGTCTCTTTCATTATTTGTTAATGGTCTTTTTTTTTTTTTTAGTAGAGGTAAACATTTGTAGAAAATTACATTAAAAGCTGTTTATTTGACATGTCATGAAAGTATTTTTTTTATATAGTGTAATGCTTTTCATGACTGCAAAATAGTTTCACAAAATAAACATTTTATACCTGTTAAATAGAAGTAGAATTATAGTGCATTAAATTTTACATCAACAATTTTTTTTTGTCATCATTTTTATGACCTAAATGACTGTAAAAATAAAATTCAAAACTCTATATATTTCAAATTTGTACATGATTATTATTATTTTGTAAGTTACTAACTTTTTCAAAAGATAAAACTAATTACAAAGTAATAATAATTACAAATCAAGTTTAAATATATATATTTTTTTAGACAAATAGAGTTGTATAAGTTTTAATTACACAAAAGTGAAGCCATTTTGTCGTTATGTATATGATATAAATCTATTTAAACATTACTGTTACGTAATGTTTTATTATTTTCATTGCGGTATTACATACATACTGCTGAGAGAGAGAGAGAGAGAGAGAGAGAGAGAGAGAGAGAGAGAGAGAGAGAGAGAGAGAGAGAGAGAGAGAGAGAGAGAGAGAGAGAGAGAGAGAGAGAGAGAGAGAGAGAGAGAGAGAGAGAGAGTTACAAACATATGTACAGAGTAACGAGTTTGTTTTTGAGTATTGGAGTGTGTAATGTTCATTTAGTATTTCGTAAGTTTGGCTAGCGATATCAAACCAATGTCATGGACTATAAGAGTGATGTTAGCAAAACATTAATATACGCTATAATAGTATAAATACAACCTGCTTTCATGCACTGTGCTTTCAAAACAAATTATTTTCATGCTATCACGCTCTTATACTATATATATATACACACTACTTACAGTAATTATATTGTTCATGGCTTAAGTTTTTTGTTACACTCATATATTTTTTTATTACTATATATTTACATAAAAGGAAATTATACAGTTTAAACGCAATATTTTTTAAATTATATATATATATATATATATATATATATATATATATATATATATATATATATATATATATATATATATATATGAACATAAATTAATTATATTTTTAAATATAAAATTTTAATTTAAGCCTATATAAGGGAGAAAATAGTATTTTTACTGTATGTATAATGTACACTTGTGGTAAAAATATACTTATTTCACATTTATTTTATGTTTTACATTGTAAAAACTCAACTGCTTTAATAAGTACCGAACACACTGCAGTAATAAACAAGAGAATGGAGTTAGAAGTCAAATATATGTACTTTACTTTATATTATTTATGTTGGAACATAGCTATAAATATGTTATGTTTTATAATAAAATGCAATGCTGCATTTTATAATCTATGAAAAACATATTTTTATTTTTACATTGCTTGAATTATATTAACAAGTAAAAACTAAAAAAAAAAAAAACAGTGACTAATATTTTTAGTAATTTTTTTTCACTGATATTGATCTCATAAATTATTAAGAGATTTTTGCTATATAAAATTTATTTTATATAGTATACTTCGTTAATATTACTTATTGAAAGCATCAATGATATAGTATAGTCAAGATTATCTTAAAGGAATAGACCAGAGAAAAACATAAGCAATTATATCACAAAGCACTTGATAAGATTTACATAAATAACATTAGTTTGTCTCAAAACCCAACAGTAGCCCCGTAGCAGTGATCAGAAAATGCGATTTATGCAACCCGCACAACATTTTCATACTAATTTTTGCATGTTTCTGACGTCATAAACACGCAAATTGCATATTGTACAGTTTTTTTCACGCTCTCTCGTGGGGCTACATTAACATTCTGGTAAAAATTGTTATAGTTTTGAAGATCCCATTTTATGTTTATTCATTAAATAGCACATGTTGTTTTATGTGGTCTATGGCTTTAAGAAAAAATTGAACATGGAGAATGATTGTAATGCAAAAAACTTTATGTTACTTTAATAATAATAATAATAATAAAAACTTTATCTCAAAGTAATCTACGATAGCAATTTTCTCATTTATTTTATTTGAATCCTATTGAGTATTACATAAACTAAAGTATATATATATAAAATATATATCTTGAAAACGAATGATATTGAATTTAGTAGAGAAAACTATTTTTTATCTACTTTCAGTAAAGCACTCAACAAACGTTAAGCTGCTCGATCAATTATTATACATTTTAAAACCACTAGAAAAAAAATCTGACGCAATTCAAACATTAAATTAGTTTTATCGTAATCCTAATAATAATAATAAAAAAAGACGATCGATATTTAGATTTATTTTGATTATGTTCGTGACAATGCATGTTCTAACATAACAATGTAATAGCATGCTACAAATAAGGCAGCTTGGCAATATGTACCTTCATTCATCATGTGTGTGGACGACGCCATATTTCACCGACATCATATATATACAACCACTAGGGTCAGTTATAAAGGCAGTGATAACACATACAATAAGAAGAATCACCATCAAGTAATCATAATACCATGACAAATCAACACCTAATGAATCTTTAAAAAAAAAAGTCATATAATTCATTTTCTTTGATTTATCAGGATATAAAGTTATTACTCAATATTTTCTTGTATATATCAGCATATGTCATAAAGCAAATATTAGATTCTTTTTGAGGAGGGTTCTTTCTTATAAAGTTGTAAAAAAAAGAAGAAGAAGAAGAAGAAGAAGAAGAAGTAATATTTCATACTAAAAATCTCTCTTCTTTGCGATACAAATCGTAACATATTGGTATTGCTTTACTGCTAATATTTAAATTTTTATTACATGCAAATTATTTGATATCTCGATTTATTTAAAATAATAATAATAATAATTGCCTAACCACAAAATAATGTTTTTCAATATATTTTTAATTATACATTATATATATTGTTATTATTTAGCATTTTTCCCTCTTTTTATATTGATAAATTACAATTACAATATTTCATGTCAATATAATTTCAACTTTCATATAAAGATAAAAGCAATTAAAATATATCATACATTTTTAATTATAATCATTTTTGTTTTGTATATAAACATTGATGTCTGTACCGTAAGGGTAAAAAAAAAGAACGTGAATGAGTTTGTTGGAAAATAAATGGAAAAATGTGAAAGAAGAGCTAATAAGTGAATATAGGGAAGAATGATACGGGGGATCGTGAAAGAGAGAGATAGAGTATAGTAAACAAACTATACTACTCTGTTAGATAATAATATTATCCAACGTAATATATTTATTTCTCATATTAGTTTCAAACTAAAAAGTCAATAGATTTTTCTCCCTATCCTCTTTAATTAAAGAGATAAAATAGAAGAGAATATTGAACGTTAAATGAAATGGAAAAGATATAGTGATAAACTATTCATTTTAAAAGAAAACAATTTGTTCTTTATATTATGCACAATATGCACTAATAAATTGTAACTTTTATCTCTTTGATTAAAACGTTAAAATTTTGAAATAAAGATACTTTTTTTTATAACATCCTTTCAATCTAAAACCTACAACATTTTTTTTTCTTGTGTGTGTGGTTATGAGTGACAGATTTTAGTGCCAAAATGAAATAATAAAAAGCCAACAAACAATACAAAGAGTTCTATTACTGCTTTACGACTATATCACTCAACATTTCCAGATAAGTCACAATACTTTTATGACTTGTTTTTTTCCATTTCATAATTTATTAATGCACAAAATATATATATGTAGCATTCCTATAGAAATGACTGTATTCATACCACTTTAACTCTGTCATAAAATAAAATTTCATTCATAATTTACAATATAAAGGGAACGTTAAAAGTATTTTTCAACAAAACAACTGTCTCAGTTAAAAATATTTGACTTGTCATTCATTTGACTTCTGCAATATATTCAACTTTTATTTTTAAATTCTAGCAACATATCCATGTACAAAAGTTCACAAAAAAAAATAATAATACAAAAAAAAAAAAAAAAAAAAAAAGAAGAAGTCACATTTTTTTTTTTTTTTTTTTACTAAAAATATTTTTATTTTTTGTTTTGTATTTTGAAAGGTAAAATCCATAATCCTGTTTTCATAGGATGTATAAAAATATTCATCTCGCACAATACAGTTTTCTTAGCATTGTGTAGTATGTGTAGTTATATAAAGTTTGTGGGTGGAAAAATGGGGAGAGTACGTAATGGCTTTTCGGTAAAAGTAGCTATTGGCTTTAGTTTAGTGTGAGCATACAGTAAGGATGTATACTTTATAAAATATTGCTTTTTTTTGGGAGGGGGGTTGGTCATAGTTGTTTTTCAGCGACGAAGCGTGCAATGCATTGAGGATCACTTCTCTCTCTCTATCTCTCTCTCTCTCTGTTTCCCTTACATAGGCCTAATACAAGATATATGACAAACAGACAACTACTGGGGTAGAGGACTCTAGAGAGGCCCACACGCCCACTCACTCGCTCTCTCACTATACAGAGTAGTCGTATAGCTTTAGCCAATGTGATAAAAATGAGAAAAAAGACAAGAAGAGAAGGGAAGAAAAAGAAGAAGAAAAAAAAAATAGTGACACGTTCGTAAAAAGTTTGAAAAAAATATGAAGTTCAATATATCGACTTTGAAAACTAGTTCACTAAACGGCTGTTTGAGGGAGCTGCTGATGTTTCATAGGGTAAAGGGTTCGTTTTAAATTGCTCTCTCACGCTTTTTTTTTCTCCTTCTCTTTCCATTCTCTCTGTGGTGCACGTTCACCCAATTCAAGTCTGCCTTTATCCACTTTTCACGTAAAAGCAAAAGCTGAACGCGTCAGTTGAGAGTAGTGTTGTAGTATAGAGAGAAAGAGAGAGAGAGAGAGAGAGAGTAGAAAAGAGAGATGATAGTGCGAGAAGAAAAGAAATGAGAGAGAAATGGATGTGTGGTAGTTCCATCTAAAAAACATTTCAACCAATCACAAAAAGAGATATTATGACGTCATTCATATATGTCACATGTAGAGAAGAATTGAGTGAAACGGAAAATTGGAATAAAAGTCTCTTTCTCTCTAATGGTGTGTAAAAACAAGGATGCAGTTGGACCGCAACAATCAGTCTTAACAAGCGGATCACAACATCACCTGCAGCAAGTGACTCGAAAAAAGAAACTCTTTCCTGCGGTAACTCACAGACAGCAAGCGCTTCACTAAACTTGACAGGAAAAAAATGTATCTCAATTTCTATATAGAATTATTACACTTGTGAAAACGAAAGAAGAAGAAAAAAATTCGATGTTAAAGAATCTATTTTCTTAGAATTACGTTCCCATAGAAAGGCTATTTTTCGTCCTTGGAATTAAAGTTAATATTTTTTAAAAGTATTTTTCATTTAACCAGATTAAAAAAAATTAATATGTACAATGTTTTATTATTTGTAAAGAATGATATATTATAAATTATATTTTGGAGATAAAATATAATATCCATTGAACACAAAATAAAAAAAATATATAATACTTTATAAAAAAAAAAATGACAAGAGATATTGCATGGATATTTACAATACAAGAGAGAGAAAAAAAGAGAGTATTATTTTTAAAATGAATTTGAATGAAAACAGTGAAACAGATAAATTGCATTAAATCCTCTCTCTCTCTCTCTCTCACACACACACACACACACACACACACACACACACACACACACACACACACACACACACACACACACACACACACACACACACACACACACACACACACACACACACACACACACACACACACACACACACACACACACACACATTACGCACACTCTCTCACTCACTCAGCTACACATAAATGACTCTTTATATATATATATATATATATATATATATATATATATATATATATATATATATATATATATATATATATATACATACATATATATATATATTATATATACACTATTTTTATGGTATAAATTTATAGAAGTTTTACTATATTATATGTATATTATATATACCATTTTATTTAATCCAATTGATTTTTGTTTAAAACATTTTACAGTTTAATCTGCTTCTCTCAATATAACGTAGGAAATACACCAAAATATTATACAACAACATATAGGGAGGACAGGAGAGAGAGAGAGAGAGAGAGAGAGAGAGAGAGAGAGAGAGAGAGAGAGAGAGAGAGAGAGAGAGAGAGATACAGAGAGAGATACAGAGAGAGAATTTTCACAAACGTGTTGGGACGTGAGCTCGAGTAGTATTTTCGTGTTGGTTAATTTAATCCTCTCTGGGATGGATTCACAGCAATTTCATGCTTGGCCCTTGTATAGCCTGGCCTACAATACTGTGTTCGTACAGGCACCACAAATACATATACACACGTATGTATGTATGTATATATGTTTATATTATATAAATACAAAATAAGCAAAATGAGAACAACAGTACAGAACATAGACCTAGCTTATATAACACACACACACACACATTCACACACACACACAAACACATAATATATAGTTTGCTTGGTATGCAACCCGGTTAGCAGCTATGTGTTGCGCGTTGCCTACCCTTTGGCAAAATAACACAAATATAACCAACCATGCGGGAGGAGAAGGAGGCACAAAAAGCCTTTTTGTTTTTACTAAGCAATAAACACTGATTCGGTTCAATCCTTTACAGCATTTTCTTCTTTCTCTTTTAATTCTAAAAGATTACTTTTACTAATTTTATTCCGAATAATAATACGACATAATACGGTACATAATTCCTCTAGGGCTTTAGTATTATTAAACTCTTATTTTGACTTATATCGAAAATATTAAATTAACAATTTTTTTAAATTAACTAAATTTATCTTTATATAATGATATAAATAAACTAAATAAGATATATTTATGTAATATCATGAAAAAAAATCAATTCAATATACATCCAAAAGAGACAATTTTTTCATACATGATGAATATCAGATTAAAGTGCGTGTCAATGCTAACATTATTGTAATATAGATATTTTTTGCATAATAAAATATATGTTTGACATATATCTTTTTTAGAGTATAAACAAATTATGTCTGCACTGATGGCTCAGCATCTTCAAGTCGTTTGCTTTATGATAAAATGTACACGTATATTATATGTATGTAGTAGAGGAGGTTTTGCAAGTAGAAGTGCGCGAGCAACGTTGATTAATGGTCTGAAACAGCGAGTTTGGCGCAACTTGAGAGCTAAGCTTTACGTCCCTGGGGAGAGAGAGAGAGAGTGAGAGAGAGAGAGAGAAGCATTCACAACGTACTACCAACAATAGGCTGATACACAGATAATTTTTTTCCTGCTACTCCTCACTTTTTTTTCTTCTTCTTCATTGTTTACAAGAAAAAATACGTAGTCAAAAAAAAAAAAAAAAAAAATGAGAGCAAAAGAAAGAATGAAAAAAAAGAAAAAAAAGGAGAGAAATAAAGAAAAAGAAAGAAAGGAAATGAAAGAAAGAAGTTAAGATGAATCTACCCTAAAAGTAGCACCAAAAGGTTTTTATATATTTTTAACAGTATTAAAAAAAAGTTAATGTGTGTAGGTATGTGTATTTTATATAATATGTCTAAAGAATGGATTACAAAACTATAGCAATTTTATATATATATATATATATATATATATATATATATATATATATATATATATATATATATATATATATATATATTGAAGACAAAACCGTCAAGGGAACCCTATTACATATCTCTACAGCGCAATATCCCATCAAGTGTATATAAAAAATAAAATCTGCGCTGAAATGTAAGGTAACAAAGTTGAAACTCCATAACTGCTGAGGTGTTTTAACCTCTCTCTCTCTCTCCTCTCTCGGGAGATACGTACACACAAGAACTTAGTATCTTCTTACCTCTGATATGATATATTAGATGAGATTTGAATTGCCATAAACATGTTATTATGTAACATGCTAAAGCATACAGACAACTTTCTCGTCTTCTTTTGATCTTCTTAACGTCTTTTTTTTTCTTCTTATTTCTTTTTTTTTTTTTTTTTTATATAAACTAATGTAAATGATAAGCTTTCAGATAGCATTATATTACATATAGAGTCAAAAGTTACTTTTCTAAAAATATAACATTCATTCTTTGAACACAACAAAATAAAAAAGAAGATTTATATAATAATATATATATTATATTATATAAGCTTCAAGATGATAATATTATAAAAATATTTTGCTTTGTGGTTTTATTTTCTCTAAAAAGTCAGTTTTTTCCTCGTGTTTTGTTGGGTGGAAGTAAATTGTGACCCACAGTATGGTGCTTCATGACTTTATATAAAATACAACTTGAGTGGGGAGCTCTTTAGTACCATTGTGCTGTGTGACCAAAAGAAAAAGAAAAAAACTTTACGATCAGTAAATCTCGTACTATACTTTTTTAAAAAAAAGTTAATGATTCAGAGTTGCGACATTTAATTTGCTAACCGGTTGTACGATCCAATCTAATAAATCTAATTAATTAATTTAAATTATAAGAGCTTTTTAAAGTTAATATAAATATTAGTTTTAAAATATAGCTATGAAACTGAAATATAGATTTCCTTACAAATTAAATCATTAAGTATACTCATTAGGAAACAATACTTGAAAAAAAATGTTTGGATTTGGGTTTTGTTCCTTTTTTGTGAAGCTAATAAATCTAAAAATATAGAATCTTTTTTTTGAAAACTTCTAATTATGAAGTGCTTTTAAGATGAAAATAAAAAGTTTGAAGTTCTCTGATTAGTATTTAGTTAAATTAGCAGACTTAAAGCCATAGACCACATACAACTATGTGCTTTTTATATTATTAAACAGAAAATGAGATCTCCAAAACTGATGACAACTTTTACAAGAATGTAAATGTGGCCCCAAAAGAGAGTGTGAAAATATTGTAAAGTATGCATTTTGCGTGAATATTTCTGTTTGTGACGTCAGAAACATGTAAATATTAGCATAAAAATGTTGCGCGGGTTGCATAAATTGAAATATTCTGATCACTACTCCGGCGCTACAGTTATGGGTTTTGAGACAAACTAAAGTTGTCTATGCAAGTCCCATCAAGTGTTTTGTTATATAATTGCTTATGTTTTCCTCTGGTCTCTATTCATTTCAATATTGTATAAAAAGCTATGATTTAATGCATATATTATGTATGTTACATTTTCTTATAGCAAATAATAGAAAATAATATAGCAAATAGAAGTAATGCATTGTTGAACCATCTACTAAATAAAGTGTTCCTAAACAATAAACAAATCCTGTGTGAATCTTCAGTAAAGAATAATCATTCTCAACAATACTAAATTAAGTAAAAAAAAAAAAAAAAAAAAAAAAAAAAAAAAAAAAAAAACTTTGGAAAAGTAATTTGTATTTTTTTTTCTATCTAAATCTAACTATTTTTTAAACGAGATTATATTTCAATTCACTTATTGTTATAGTTTGCTTACATTGCTTGTTAGCATTATTACTGAATTGTAACGAAGAAAAATGTTCTTCTTACTTTATTAACTTTGTATGTGAATGTGAGAGTGTAAAAAAGTCTACTTTACAATTTATATAACAAATTTTTTTATTACAACTCTAGACAATTTTAACAAAAACTTTTATACGGTATATAAGAAAATAAAAATTTATACTTATAAAAATAAAGTAGTTAACTGTGATTGTAGAAACAAAATAAAAAATAATAAAGTTAATCTCCTTTTTTTTTAAGTGTATTGGGTTAAAATGTGAAAAAGAGTTGTTGTTTTTTACTTCTTTTTTAAGAAAAAAAAAAAAAAAAAAGTTTGCTTGTTTGAAAAACGTTCTTGAGCTGTTGAACTGCAAAGTTAGCAGTAGTGGTGGTGCAAAGTTGTGTGTAGTCTCGCTTTGATTAGCCCCTACACCTCACCCCTTGTGCTTTCTCCTTAAATGTGTGTTTTACTTGAAAACTCATTACGGATTGTTGAAAGTTGCTACTACTGCAACCATCTACCTACCTTTCACCAGGTTTGCCAGCTTTTGCAAACAGTTATGAAGTAGAAAAGTTGGAGAGAGAAAGAGAGAGAGTGAGAGAGAGAGAGAGAGAGAGAGAGAGAGAGAGAGAGAGAGAGAGAGAGAGAGAGAGAGAGAGAGAAAGGACAATTTGGAACAGGTTAATACAAACAAACGACCTCAGAAAAAAAACTTTTTGCACCATTTACTCTTCATAAATATATTTTTTTCTAAGTAAAAAGCTCTATACTTTTTATATAACCGCAATATCATGCAATAAAAAACTTTATTCTTTTTTTCCAACTTTTCGGGTCTTAAGTTTTAAAATTACTGTTTAAATTTATAAGAAGCTTATACATCAAAGTTGTGATACTCTTATAATAAAATATTTTCATAATATAGTTTATTATTTATTCTATTCATGCGTCAAATGATTTATTTTGTTTCCTTACTGTACTTTACTACAAATCTGCAGGACATTTATTGAAATGACACGCGTAAAGTTGGTGGAAAGATAAGTCTGACAATACCGTTGGGCATTGATTTATACAGTAATAGATGAAAGAATGTATAAAAGAGGGATAAAAAGCGTACTAGAATCGGAAGAGACGAGGCTGTGGTCAAAATAAAAGGAGTTAACCCAGTATCCACCTGGAATGACGAAGGAAAACCACAGAAAACCTCCATGGAAGTTGATGAAAGGTTTTTAAACTTATTTGAATAGCTCCTATCTTTTTTTTTTAATTTTTATTAATTATTATTATTTTTAATTTTTATAATTCACAAAATTTGTGTAACTTTTTCCTCCCGAACCATAAGTTGCCTATAGCAACTGTAGATAGATTAAAATGTGGAATCATTACAAATATCTTTGCTCAACAAACAAAATTTAAACATACATTAATTTTAATAATGAAACATAAGTTAAAAAGTCTAACTTTTATAATACTGTAGACACTAAACTTTAACTGGAGTGGTTTTAACTGCATTTTAAAGTCAAGTTTACATTTTCAATTTAAAAATTAAGTACGTATTTTCTCACTCATTTGCATATATTATTATAAGTGTGAAGTGCGGAATAAAAATATAATTCTATTACAATTCATTAAAGCCATAGACCACATAAAACAACATGTGCTTTTTAATGAATAAACACGAAATAGGATCTTCAAAACTATGACAATTTTTACCAGAATGTTAATGTAGCCCCTCGAGAGAGCGTGAAAAAACTGTAAAGTATGCATTTTGCGTGAAAATTCATGTTTATGACGTCAGAAACAGGCAAAAATGATTATGAAATTGTTGTGCGGGTTGCATAAATCGAATTTTCTGATCACTGCTACGGTGGTGCTGTTAGTTTTTGAGACAAACTAAAGTTATTTATGTAAATCCCATCAAGTGTTTTGTGATATAAATGCTTATGTTTTTCTCTGGTCTATTCCTTTAAGTAGAAGAGGGAGAAAAAAAATTCAGTTTTCAATGTTGATATAATTTGTTAGAAAATTAGTATATTAAAATATCACAGCATCATAATTTTGTATGGTTTATTTACTATTTGTTTTTAATCAACAGACAGTAAATGATAGCAGTCTTTTTAAACACGTAATTATATAGAGAAGTTTGTTTTAATGATGAATTGCTATATGTGTGTAGTCCGCAATAATATTTTACTGATAAAGGTTATAGATAGAAGTCAATTAGTAATTTGTAATTAGCATCAAAATGGTCTGAATGTTTAACGTAATAGTTTTATATAATGAGTTAAATAATAAGGTAAATCATGCAATACAAAAGCATGTCATGATAATAGAATAAATAATCAAATCTGCAAATATGTGTCAATTAAAAGTGTGTTACTAAAC
The DNA here is from genome assembly GCA_949318235.1 of Ecdyonurus torrentis. Classification (NCBI taxonomy): domain Eukaryota; kingdom Metazoa; phylum Arthropoda; class Insecta; order Ephemeroptera; family Heptageniidae; genus Ecdyonurus; species Ecdyonurus torrentis. The sequence continues at coordinate 35,327,620 of OX439131.1, read as the reverse complement.
AAAATTTTAAATCACGGAATTTTAAACATTTACGCTCATGAAACTCAAGGTTAATTTTGATATATTTTAACTCTGTTTATCACGGTCATGGAATTGAAAATGTTGGCACATTTACTGTATAGCAGTTGGAAGAAAAAAAAAAAGTAAACTAAAAAGAATGTTAACGTGCAAAATTCTGGTGTTACAGTTACAAACCCCAATCCCAACAAGTATTAATTTCTTGAAACATTATATAGATTTAAAGGTGTAGAAGAACACCATGAACTAAAAACTTGCCTAATATCCTAACATACCTAAAAATCAAGAAAATATCCTACTATCCTACACATCAATTTTAAAATTAAATTTACGTTTACTTTACATGTTTAAAGTTATTATAACTTAAAAACGTAGAACACCTTCTTTGAACAAAAAAAAAAAAAAAAAAAAAACATGTCCAATATCCTAAAATACTTAAATATCAAGGTTGATTTGGCCGGAGTCATTGATTTCTAATTTATTTTCCATTCATAAAACGACAGTTGCGGGTTTGTGACGTCCACGCACTGTCATTGTGTGAATGGAAAATAAATTAGAAATCAATGATTCCGGACAAATCAATGTTGATATTTAAGTATGTTAGGATATTAAACATGTTTTTTTTTTTTGTTCAAGGTGTTCTACGCCTTAAAGTTATAATAACTTTAAACATGTAAAGTAAACGTAATTTAATTTTAAATTTGATGTGTGTGTTTGCGCGTTACTGTATGTACGAGAAATATACATGAGGGAAGCATGTCGCGCTGTGTGTCGTCGTTGGCAATGTCATTACATACAGACAGACAGTGATTGAACACCCGTACAAGCAAGCGAGTGAGCGAGCGAACGAACGAACGAACGTTCAACACGAGGAACTGGCAAAACAGGAAATGAAAACAGCAAATTGATTAGCTTTCAAGATTTCGATTCAATACTAAAATAGCACACATTTTATATAATATACTTTATATAATATATTATATTTATACTGTAAAATAAAAAATTTCAAATCGAAAAGCACTTATTTAAGCGTGTTGATAAAATTAAATTATCTTTTACTTTTATTTAATAATAATATATAAATTTTTTCATTTGTCATATTTTATTAATGCCAAAGCTTAAAGTTTAGTTGTTTGTGTGTGAGTGTGTGTGTGTGTGTGTAAAATGAAAATTGTGTTATAAAAAAGTAATATTTTTTACTTTCTCTTGCTGACAGCAAAAAGGTGTCAAACTGCGAGAGAAGAGAAAAGATAAACAATATAAAATAAACAAACAAACTAAAATATTAAACTGGAAAGTACAAAAAACCTGTCAGGCGTCTCTTGCTTTAAAATGTTTTCTTATTTCACACAGCAATTTTATAACTTCTTTTATTATAACGATATAAAAGTCAAACGCAATTATTCTAATATCTATCACCAATATTGATATGTGCTCAAAAACAAATATTGATAATTAATAATTAATATATTGATTATATTAATATAATGCTATAGAATTCAGCACATATTTATATAAAATATTTGAACTCTAAAAATATCTAATTACGCAAAAATTTCGTTTTTTCGTTTTTTTTTTTTTTTTGTAGCTTATTAAAATTTTAAAGTTTTATTAATTAAAATTGTTGATGGTAATTACTTTATTTAAGTTCAGAAAGTATAGTAATTAATTTGTATTTGAAACAACATTAAAAAAACAAGATAATATAATCATATTGATTTTTTTAAATAGAGTAAATATCTAAAATAAATTTAATGATAAAATTATATATTTTACACTGTGTGTGTACTGTGTGTGCTTTCTTTGCTTATTTAGTCCATAATATCTTACATCATTTATGTAATATAACGTACAGTATATAAATTGTGTTTTATTTTATAGTGTGTATACAATAGATGTTTTAATGGTACAATCTATTAATGGTATATATATATATATATATATATATTTTTTTTTTTCAAGTGTATATTTAAGTTTAATAGAGTTTAGATACGTGGAACAAGTGAAGCGTGTTAAGTTATAGGGAATGATGATGGTATAGTGGTAGAGGGTTGAAAATATCGGGCAGGTCTAATGCACTTGCCGTGTAGTTCCTGCAGCACAATATACCCTACAGGGTAGTCGAGAGAGAGAGAGAGAGAGAGAGAGAGAGAGAGAGAAGCAAAGCAAGCTTGCACTTTTAGTCTCACGTGGACACGTAAGGGTCAGCCAACTCTATTAGTGACACAAAGTGCCCGACTGAGATTTCTCACTCTCTCTCTCTCTCTCTCTCTCTCTCTCTCTCTCTCTCTCTCTCTCTCTCTCTCTAACTTTTGTCCAACTTTAAAATTTATTACTTACTTAAGTGAATAATTACCGTACTATTATGTTTTATTACTCTACATGGACTTTATAATATTTTATCATTTAATATGTCATTTTGTATTATGTATTATATACAACTAGTATAATATTATAAAGTAATATATAAAATATAGTTTATAAAATACATACATTTATACATTATACTTTTATATAATTAGTATTATCATGTATACCTGCATGGAAAGAAGAGAATAAAGAGTTATAATTATGATGGTTTAACTATTTACTGTACAGAGAAGTTACATTTCTCTTCTAAAGAGATAAAGCTCTGCTGCAATGTCTCTCTATTTTACATTATAGTAAAGAAGTAATATGTGGTAGATGTGCCTAATTTCGTTGTACCTACAGTATTTTGTGTGACCCTTTCAGTTTGCATTTTGTTCATAATGCCCGACCCTTTGATTTCTTATATGCAAATTTGTTTATTGACAACAAAACGAAAAAAATACATAATCAACCCCCTGTCCTGCATGGAAAACTTAAATTTCAGAAATTGTTCAGTTACATACTGTAGATGTATATCTTTAATACAAAAGAATAACTTGGTCGAAAAAAGTTTGAATAATAACTTGTTAGTATGTAAACGTTATTTCTTCAGCAGTAAATAGTTAGCTATTTAAATTTAAAAAATAAACAACTTTGTTTATATCTAACAAATTTATTATAAAAAAACCGTCTAAATAGTAACTCTTTAGTTACTTTTCTCCGTGTGGCAGTAGTGGTAGTGACTCACGCCAAGTCTGAGATATCTCACAGTACTATTCACCAATATCATTCGTTTCTGTTAATTCAAACGTTTTTATTGTGTGGTATAGAAATAATTTTCATAGTAAAAATTAATTTAAGAAAGTTAACACTAAAATAATTTTAATTTCTTACTTTTTGTGAAAAGTACATTGAGAGAGTAATAATAATAAATGTTTAATGATAAACAAATAAGTTTGTTAACTAAAACGTTGATCACAATTATAATATGAAATAGTATACCGTATATAAGCAAACAAGCAATATTTAACAGAATACATTAACCAAAAATGTAAACATATTATACAGTATAATGCAAAGCAAAGAATAATATAAATTATAATTACTTATTCCATACTAGATGTCAAAAAATTAACATATAGTACTTAAAAAATTATAAAAACGACTTCTTGAATCCATAACATAAATTTAATTTTTATTAAAGTTGCTATTACAAAATATGAAGTTCCAAAGTTATTTTTAATGTAATTAAGAGAGAAAAATATACAAATGAGGAAGAAATTTTATAGCAAGTTAAAATTTTGTTGTTTTGACACAGCGAAGCAATTGACTGCGGGCTAAATGAACGTGTAACATAGAGAGAGAGAGAGAGAGAGAGAGAGAGAGAGAGAGAGAGAGAGAGAGAGAGAAAGATGTGCTCAACAGTGATGTACGTAGCAACGTACATCACTGCCTCAAACCCAAAACCACCAACGACTGAAATTACAAAAGCCAATGTAATCCATCTCCACGAAATTGGTTTGTTACAAAGTAGGCAGGCAGTATGTAGTTTAGTTACTTGTTGTGAGGTATAAACAAATGTGAACAGACAATGCAAAATCTTGTTAAAGCAATAAATTTATTTACACAAACTATTATATATATATATAAAAAATCTTTCAAAAGTTACAATATAAATTTTATATGTTACACAAGATTTTCTGTTTATACTATAAATTCAAGCTATTTATTTTTTTCTTTCATTAATTTTGTAAGATATTATTGTTTTTATCTATTTTTAAAACTAATTTCACAAGTTATCAATTTAACCTGTAATAATCTTAGTTTTAAACTTTTATATACAAATTATGCCATAACATTTTAATGTACGATTGTAAAAAGAACATACACAAAAAATCGTTATAACAACATGAATAGCTATACGAGAACAAGTACTTGTAAAGGAAAAAAAGTGTTAGTAATTTGTATATTATAGTGAAAAATGTTGGTAGTAAAATTCATTGCCAGCTCTTAAGAATGCTAATGTTAGTCTAGTAGCTTAGAATATAAACTTACTAGACATACGTGGAGTGAGTGCTTGTTTAAGTTAGCTTTCAAGTTACTGCAACAAAAGGAGTATTGTTAAACTATGTAAGTGCTAAAAAAAAACTATATATACATATATATATATATATATATATATATATATATATATATATATATATATATATATATATATATATAGAATAAGTTACATACTTTTACATGTTCTTTCAATTCACAAAATTTTGGTTAAAAGAAGAAGAAAGTGATAGAAAAGAAAGTTATAAAGTTATAGCAAGAAAAAAAAGTAAAAATAGGAGGGATAAAAAAAAAAAAAAAAAAAAAACTTCGAAAATTTTTAAACTTCTCTCATTTTTAAGATGTATAAAAAAGTTAGTTCACCATACAAAAAAAAGTAGGTATAAGTTATCTTCTAAAAGCACTTTTCTTTTTACCCCCGTCTTTATTTTTTACCCCCAATTTATGGGTGGTAAATGAATGGAAAAATTAGACCTTAATGTAAAAATTTATTATAAAATAATTATGCTTTCCTTGTTAGTTTCGAAAAAAAAAAAAAAAAATGAAGATTATCTTTTCTTACCTACTTAATAATTAAAATTTATTGCTTACTGTCATTCATTTAAGTTTTATTTGAATAGCAAAAAAAAAGTAATAATTTTTCCGTTTGTTTTTCTCTAAATATGCTAAGAAAGAAGTATAGAAAACTTTTAAGACAGCAAAAGACAGACCACATGTGCGATTAGATAAACCACGAGCCTTAACTTGGATAAAAGTATCCTGGAAGGTAGGCCACCGGTTGAACGCAGCTTTATTGAATCCCATATGCTACGATCACTTGTATCGATTTTTATTATTATTATTTAATATTTAAGCAATTTCTTTTATTACTATTTTTAAATGTCCTAACATATTAATGAACATTTTTTTAAACTTTTTGTGTATTTATACTTCAGAATTAATTTTATTTGCGTACCATATGGTTCATTATAATATCCTGGATTTTTTTTGTGGAAAATAATAATAAAATATATTATAGAAAAAAATACTACGAAATAGAAAGAAAAAATTTACTTCACTTCTGATAGCATATTTTTTAATGTATTATTATTTGCCCAGGGGGATATGTTTTTTATCACCCAATATCAAAGTTCTGTAAAGTTTTTTTTTTCCTGTTAAGTCATTCAAATAAATTGAAATGTTAACAGTTGCAACTATAGTTTAGTACAAACAAAGTTACGTGTGTTCTGATGTTATTCTTAACTTTATAAAGAAGAGAATTATTTTGTATACAAAATTTTAAATAATAATGATTAAATATATGAGTCTAATGACAAGAGAAAATAGGTATAAAGTGTACAAAGTAAGTAGAATCGATAGGTTGTAATCCCAGTGAGTTGAAGAGTGCTTAACAACATTTCAAGTTCGTTGCCAGGAAAGTTAAGTAACCTCCCCAGCCCTTACAACACTTTCTAACTTAACTTTCTTTTCGTTTTTCTTTTTTTTCCCAACAAAAGTCTATCTTTAAAACATTGTTAGAGATTCTAAGTTTATATTATATACTTTTTTTCTATAACTTTTTAACTTTTTTTTTTTTTCAACTTTGTTAAATTATGTTTTATTTTTGTTGTTGTATTTTGGAGATAGAATAAAAAAAAAAAGAAGAAGATAGTAGTTGTGTATCTGGTCAAACGGTTGATATTGAGCAAGTAAAGTTTTTAGGAAAGTGTAATTAATCCTAGTAGTAGAGGCTGCTCAAAATGAGAGTTGAATAAGACAAAGTATGAGATGGGGGACTCGGCGGGAAAAAGTTGAAAACATTGAAGAAAGTAAAATACAGTATATAAGAAAAGTAAAAGAGGGTGAAAAGAGAGTTTTACTTGATGTCGATATACCCTATGTTGAGCCTTGGAGATACACTCACAAAAAATAGTCTCTCTTTTCTTTTCTTCTTCTTCTTCTTCTTCTTCTTTTTTTCCTCTTTCCACCCATCAAAAGTTAGAGGCGCTCTAGATCACACTCCTCTTATATGGAACAAAATAAACTCGCGTAATAATACACTTTTAGGACAGTGAAGAAAGAGAGAGAGAGAGAGGAAAGAAAAGAGAAGATCGTCGTACATGTAATAAGAAAGTTTCCAACAAAGTAAAACGTATTAGTAAAATCAATTTCAAACTAATGAACTTTACTTTGCTTTATTTTCTTCTTTTTCTTTTTCATTGTTAACTTACTCATCCATACTCTTTAGTGGTAGTTTTAAAAGTTTTTTTTTCCCGAGCTATATTCAAATATCAGAAGTATAAGCACGTGGAATTGATCTTACCAGAAGTTAAACAATATTGAACTAAAACCATACATTGATACCACAAGAATTTCACATTACAATTCTTATGTAATAGCAATTGAATTAATTAATTCTTAAACAGTAATTGAATAAAAGTAAAAAAATAAATCAAATAAATCGCATCAAGAATTGGTTAAAAAAAAAAAACATAACGCAGACTAAGTTTAAAAACTCTCTGATTAAGAATTCTAAAAAGGCCTAAAGAAACAAACAGTTCTGTAAAACATAATCCATGTAAAAATAACGTTAATGATTAATGCTTATTTTAATACTAATTTATTGATAGTAAACAACAAGAAACAACAAGCTTTTTTTATTATTATTTTATCTTTACAAACTTTAGCTTTTTTATTTTAATTACTTCGTTTCTTTCTCGTCACTAATTAAACAGCACTTTAATTTGCTTATCATTAAGAAAGATTAAAAAAACTTCAAGAAAGAAAGAGAGAGAGAGAGAGAGAGAGAGAGAGAGAGAGAGAGAGAGAGAGAGAGAGAGAGAGAGAGATATGTTGTATAAATAATTTCCGTCTTAATATTTTACTTTTTGATTATTGAATATTTTACAATTAGTTAATTGAAAGGTGGTGCTTTACATTATATATATATAATTATATATATATATAATTATATAATATATATATATATATATATATATATATATATATATATATATATATATATATATATATATATATATTAAATTCTATCAAATACAGGATCATGCTATAGTCTTATTTCCCTAGTTTTCATTTATGACAAAATCATATTCATAACTATTTCTAAACTAAAGTCTATTATTTTATTTGATATTTTTGCATGCAGAGAAAATTATAGCATTGAGAAAATCTATGTATTTATACACTGTAATAAAATTTAACTTCTAAAGTTGCACTGGAAAAAAGTTCTAATGGGAACAAAATGACATTAGGATCGATTGTTATAAAATATTACAGTAGAGAGAAAAAAAAACTCCCCTTCTTTTTTTTTGCAAGACGTTTATGATGTAAAATTAATCGTTAAAAATATAATATATGAGTCATAATATCTTTTACAAAGTTTTTAAATTGTTTTTAACGAAAATTGAATATAAATATATTTATATAAAAAAAATGATGATGCAAATCACTTCATAATTAGGATGAAGTCTTATTAGGTTTGTATTAGCAATTATAAACAGAAACAAAAGTTTTTTAGTAGCTTTGGCTCCAGGGGAAAATAGGAAAACTTTTTAAAAGATTTTGAATATATTTTAGAGTTTTAATTAGAAAGTTGTGGGCTGTTGCTTACAAAAAAAAAAAAAAAAAAAAAAAAAAAAAAAAACGATGGCGCAAGTAAAATAAGCCGATGAAAAACTAACTATATTTGTGGTATAAAAAAAATTCTGCCACCTTAATTTAAAACTTTAAATAATATAGTATTTATTTAAAAAAAAAAAAAAAAAAAAAAAAGGAAAGAAAAAAGAGAAAAACTAGTTGAAAAAAAAAGTTATTTTAATTTTTAAAGAACTTTATATAGACTTTTTTTATAGTAATAAATTTGTCGCTAGAAATATGTTTAATAAAAAAAAGTAAGTTCTGACTAAGAAAAGTTAACATATTATATTATAAAAAATGAGGTTAGCTGATAAATTATATAAAAAAAGTTTTTTTTATTATTATTATATTTAACATGCTGGTTTTGAAACTGCATAAAAGTTATATTATATATAACATAAAAAAAGACTACTTGATATACATTATAATTTTCTTCTATTCCTCTCTTTTTTTTTCTTCTTCTTCTACTCTATTTCTTTTTTTCTTTTATTATAATACTTTGTATAAGCTGAGAGAAAATTTATGTTACATCAAAGGTAAAAGTTAGTTGCATGTTACATATCTTCATTGTAAGTGAAGTTAGTCATGTTGGAGTTAGCACAGACAACCTCTTGGTACTCTCTCTCTCTCTCTCTCTCTCTCTCTCTCTCTCTCTCTCTCTCTCTCTCTCTCTCTCTCTCTCTGTCTTCTCTTGATGGACATAAATGGAACTCTCTGTCTCTTTCTCTCTCTCTCTCTCTATCTCTCCCGAGTGCTGAGCTAAGACGATCCATATCATCATCAGCATCATGTAAAGGTATTATGCAACTCCTTTCATGCGAATTTACAAAGCTTTAGTAGCAAACTATGGACTAAAAATCCTTTTGAGTTTTTTTTTCACTTACTATATAGATTATATATATATATATATATATATATATATATATATATATATATATATATATATATATATATATATATATATATATATATATATATATATATATATATATATATATATATATATATATATATGAAGAGATTGTATATTTTTACTGCAGTATTTTTTTTATAACCATGGAGGAAAAAAATTCATTTCTTTGAGTTATAAAAAATAACATTTATAAAAGAAAGAAAAAAGGTAGTAAAGGAGAGAGACAGAGATAGTAATATGTGCTTTTCAGCAAAAATAATTCAGAAAATTATCAAACGTTTCTTCACACTCTAAAATTTCTAATGCAAAAAACACTCGGGGAAAAAAAAGCATGTATTAATACACGAGACACTAATATACTGTATTATAATATATATTAAGTCATCTTCACATGGTGCAATATTTTCAACTTACAATAAATTTGATAACATGTTATCATCATACATAAAAAACCTATTTCTTTATTAGACATTGGAAGTATACAGTAAATATTATAAATTAATCTAATAAAGTTTATAGTTTGGTGCAAACATAACTCCGTGTGAACAGGCCGTACGAAAAAAAAATTTAGAGAAATATTTTAAAATTAACATTTAAACTTTTGCTTCTTGCTTATCAAGCTTTATTTTTTTATTACATATATATATATATATATATAAAGAACCTTTGTTGCTTTGTTGGCAAACGCTTTAAGTTTAGAAAGTTATGTTATCTGATTGCGGTTTCTTCTTAACATTTTACCACACCATTCATTTGAAAACCCTAACTAGATTAACAACTTTCCACGTTAGTAGCTATTTTATATCACTTTTTTTTTCTTTCTTTCAAGAACAAAAATATAAGGTAGTTAAAATTTAAACTATATTCATTTCATTGTTTTATAACTTATTTGAATATCTCAACAATGTAACATTATTCTAACATAAGCTGGTAATGTGTTCAAAAGTTTGTCTTTGCTGGACAAAGTGGTCTTGAGATATCACAAGGTTTTTGACGTCACAAAAGATACGGGTTGGTGGTAATTAGTGGCAAACTTTTGGAAGCTTGGCCCTCATCACGAACTGCACGACTGACTTCCGTTTTCACCCTTGTGGTCATTTCATCTTGCCCAGTTCTCTCTCTCTCTCTCTCTCTCTCTCTCTCTCTCTCTCTCTCACTCACTCACACATACATACACTATCACTCTAAAACATGTTTTACAACTCTTACCCTCCAAAACATTTTTATTTACATGAAATATATATATTGTATAATGTTAGCTTATGTCTTGTTGTAAATCTTCGTTATAAAACTAATTTGTTTAATAATAACCATGACAAAGTGTTAAATATAACAAATATGAATTTTTTTATATTATTCTATAATCATTAAATAATTCATTACTGCTGTTTTAAATGATACTATACTTCCGACCAGAGTTAGCAGTAGTTTCTTAACGTACGTAGTTCATGGGTATTCTTAATTTGTTGTTTTTAAAAATACTTATTCATTGACGTCTAAACAATAAATATAATAAAATGTTTAAATTCTTCTCAATAATAACTACTGGCAATTAAAAATATAATTAATAAATACTTAATTTCTAGGAGTAATGTTAACAAAATTTTACTTCATTAAGTATTCAACTTCAAGCTTTTGAAGGTAATTTTAACGTATGTTTCTCTCTCTCTCTCTCTTGGCAAGAAACTCTATTTTTGTTCTTTCATTCTGCCTTTCAAGTATAGCAAAATCTGAAGTAAGTCTTGTATTCATGCAAATGTAGGTCACATTTTGTGCTCGGCGCAGAGCTGCAGATATAGCAAAATATTTTACTTTTAAAATACGAGAAAATCGTTTTTTTTTTTTTTTTTTTTTTTTTTTTTTCTTTTCTTTTTTCTGAACTGTAAATTTTAGACAATAAAATGACCGTGTCAGAAGCTGTAACAATAAAGTTGAAGAAAAACTGACGATAACTCAAATTTGACTAAATTTCATAAATTTAAATAATTTTGAGTTTTAAATATATATATAATAATAAAGTTCAATTTTTTTCTTCCCTTCTATAAGACACTTGTCTTTCATTATATATATGTGTATGAAAAAGCTAAAGATAGTGATATAAAACCATTCATATTAATTTGACGTAACTGTGCTATTTAAATGGACATAATTTGTTGTTTAAAATATTTGTGTTTTATTTTGTTTTTCTCTCTATACACCAGTAAAGTAAATAACATTTTTAACATATATATTTTGTATAAATACAAATATACACTACTGTAAAAGCTTATTTATAATTTACACAAAACATATTATTGATAAATTGAAACTAAATAGCAAGCGATGATTAAAACCTAAAATACATTTAATATGTATTAAAATTAAACACTATAAAATTACAACATAATATATTTTATGATTTTATACTTGAATTTATACATTATTATAGTAACATATAAATTTTAAATAATAAAACTATTTTTGGAAAATTACAATCGTATCAATATTTATTTATTTATTTATTTATAAATTTGCTATAATATTAATAGTATATATACGTATAGTTATATTATAACCATACAAAATTTATTATTATGTATTATTTGTATTTAATAATTTCAATGCTGATTCATGCGTTAAAACAAATTATTGTTACATTAAAAATGAGAGAAGGGTTGAAGTGAATATACCACATATTTATTTATATTTACTAAACATATTTTTCAATTTTACAGTGGTTATATACTATAAACATTTTATTTAAACATAATATATAGAGCATTTTGAAAATAAAGTTATGGAATACGCTATACTATATATATATATATATATATATATATATATATATATATATATATATATATATATATATATATATATATATATATATATATATATATATATATATATATATATATATATATATATATATATATATATATATATATATATATATATATATATATATATATATATATATATATATATATATATATATATATATATACACGTTAGCTTTATTAATTGATATAACAAACAGTAACATGGCGTATGTACTTTGGGACTTATAAATTGTACTTTATTTGCTTATATATCATAACTATATTCTGTGCATGACTCGCAAAATTATTTTATACAACAATAACATCAAAATGGAAATTTACTTTTTATATAATATATATTTTTATTATTATTTTGAAAGAACAAAAAAATGACCTAAGTGTGTGTGTACAGTATATATGTATATATTTATAATATATATATATATATATATATATATATATATATATATATATATATATAAATACACCTATTTTTATAATATCATTGTATCGTATATGTTATGGTATATATTTTTTGTCAGTAATAAATTTTTTTTTCTATTACGTTATGGAAATAGAAAACATTAATTAACAGTATTTGAGTAAAAATTTGGAATATTATTAGTTTTATATTGCAAGTTGTACCTTTTTTTTATCTGTATCAAATATTGATATTATGATTGACAGCAAATACAATATTCACATTTAAAAAAAGATGTTTCCTAGAATATGATTTTCAAATGATGTAGACTTTCTTTCGTGTAATTTCTAGTTCAAATAAAAAGTTTCAATGAAACTCGAATGTTTTTTCACGTGTGTATATATGTAGTAAAATTTTATACCAATTTTATCCATGATTTTACAATAAAGAGAAAATGTCATTACAGTATTATCATGTAAAATTTATAAGCTTTTATTACTAAACATTCACTTGACTCATTGGCCCATAAAATTATTCAAGTTTAAAACTTAAAGTAAAAACTTTTTGCATGCGGTGGTGAATTTTACATGAATGAATCAAGTATACGAATATGAGAGAGAGAGAGAGAGAGAAAGAGAGAGAGAGAGAGAAGGTTAAAAAAACTTTCCTTCTTCATAAAATAACATTAACAAAAATATGATATTTTTGAAACATTATTTTATAATTTAAAATAAAATATTTGTGTTACAGTCCCTATAAAAAAAATACATTATAGGATTTAAGTTTATTAAAAAATGAGAAAAAATATACAAGAGATTTTAAATTAAATCAATGAAATATACAAAGGGGAAAAAATAAATTTATAAAAACATAATAATAAAATAAAAGCTTTTTTCTCTGAAATAATTGAAATTTTTAATCTTTTGATTTTTAAGCTGTATAACCACTCTTGTTATTAAAAAGATACAAAATAATATTATATCCCTTAAATAAATTATTATTATTATTTTTTTTTTTTTACATGAAAGAGAAATTTTCTTTTTGACTTAAATTTCTTGTTGACAAAACAACTAAACTTCTTTCTTTCTTTCCTCTTCTTCATCTACATTTTTTTTCTCTCTCCAAGAAGTTTTTATTTGCATACCTGTGCACGGTAATAAAATTATAATTTCAAACACAACATTTTTTTTGTATATAATATTCTTTTTTTAAATTCTTTATATAAACAGAATTTAAATGTTAAAAAAATATGTAACATAATATTAAATATTATAATATCACCACATTTTTATAAAAATATATATTAAAAGCATGTTAATATTTATTTAATAAAAAAAAATACCCATTGAATATTCTTTTGTTTTACGAAATGAAATATTTATCAAAAATAAACAGAATACAAAAATATAAACTTTTATTATAAAGAAAAATAAAACACAGAATGAACATCATACTGGTTTACCCATTCATTAACATTTATATTTAACTCTCTCTCTCTCTCTCTCTCTCTCTCTCTCTCTCTCTCTCTCTCTCTCTCTCTCTCTCTCTCTCTCTCTCTCTCTCTCTCTCTCTCTCTTGCACTTCTATTCACGTTCAAATGTAACAAATTTTAGCAACTATAATAAATACGTGCCTAAAATTATAAAATGTTAACAATTTAATGTAAACTTGTGAAATATTAAATTTTATTTTATTATTTTAATACGACTGTCTTAAAATATTAACTTTCTCCGAGTCAGATCTAAAACACGTGATCCGTGGTGTTGAATTAACAATCACGATCGGAGTTTTCGTATTATTTATTTCTACAAAAAAAACACACAAGAAAAACAACAAACAATTTCTATTGACGATAAGTCTTTAAGACGATAATAATATTCAATTAATGGTATCTATCCTATATTGAATATTTCAATTTTATTAAGGGGAAAAATCGAGTTATGATGTTATTTCCAAAATATCGAAAGTTGAAAAAAAAATTGTAATGGAGGAGGGGTTGTATTATAACTATATGTATACATACGTATGATGGGAAAAAAAATAAAATATTTTATGTTAGCTGTTGACCTCAGGCTTGGGTTTTTGTATGAGTGTGCTGAGATGTTGGAAGTGAGTGTATTTTATGCGTATATATGTGCATATATATATATATATATATATTTCCCAAAAGCTACTTGCTGGCTTTTGCTTTCTTGTGTTCACTCACTCACTATATATAGTTCGCCTACTCACAGGGTTGGCTCTGCTTTCTACTCTACACTTCTCGGTCACCCGCAAGCCGCAACAATGAGAGGACATCTTGTCACCCCTCTTCAAAGCAGAGCACAGAACATGCTGACGTCGCGACGATGTTCGTTGAGATGACGTGAGTGTTTCTCTCTCTCTTTCTCTCTCTCTCCTCTCATATTTCCCATCCTTGCTTCTCCAACTCCTTCATGATCGCATTTTTTTTCTTTTCTTTTGCTTTTTTTTCTTTCTTTCTGTCTTTCAATTTTTGTCTCAATGTCTCCTAACTTCATATTGTACACACAAAAAACACAATTTTTATATATTATTATAATCAGATACAAACCATCTCTCTCTTTCTCTCTTACCCTTGTTCTCATATTACCAATATTTCAAAGCTTTAACAAAAGAAAAATCTTACGTCAGTCCCCTATTTCTTATTAAATACGACGTTAAGATTTAATATACGTATATCTTAAAAACAAAAGAAATTTTAAGTCAATTATATTTCTAAAAAGAGGTATTTTAAAAATATTAAAAGACAAGGTAGGTATTGTCTCTTCTTTTTTAATTAATTTTTTTTTTACCAACGAAGCTTAAAAAATTTATAAAATGGGTATTATTAATGAAATACTTATATTTAATCTTTTAATCTTTTTTTTTTAAATTATAAAAGTTTGACTTGTACTTTACAGAACATTGAAAAATATAAAATAATTTTTTAAATATTTCTAGCCATTACATTTAGAATAAATAAAATAGATTGTGTTTAGTTTTGTATTGTAGATAAAAAAAACTAATTTATAATATCATAAATTTTTGATAAAATAACCTTTTAAAGTTACCCTAGTGTATGTATGTGTGTTCATAATATTATTTTAGATCGAAAGTCTTTATAATTTTTTTATAACGTGTTGTAAACTAATTAAATATTTAATTTGATCTGAGTTTGAGTATAGTAGAGGAAAGCAGTGTGTTAGGTAACTTTTGTTCAATATATTATAGTGGGGTGAAAACACTTTTTGAAGCTCTCTTGCCTACTTTTATTCTCATACGAGTTATGGAAGTATATTCGGTGAAAGAGAGAGAGAGAACATGAAGATTTCAAGAGACACGTGCTGTACTTGTACGATCAATAGAATTTTAATGTTGCAGCTGAAAGGTATATATAAAAGTATAAAGATATGGGGGTGGGGAAGAGAGAGAGAGAGAGAGAGAGCGTACGAGGGAGAGAAATCTGACAAAGCAAGGTGAAAGAGATAGGAAGTAGAGGAGACAGAAGTAGAAATTAGGGAAGAAGGTTGTAGGGTCACGTGTTCAGGACGACTCACTCACTTCACTCAACTTTTTATTTCTCTCTTTTATATATATAAAAGTCAAGACATCGAACCTTTTTTTTTTCCTTCTTTTTTCCTCATTTTTATTCCCTTATCACGTGCATCATTCAAATAATTGGATATTAGATCGTTATAACATTATAAATAAATTTGATATCGTTCCAATATATTCAATAATAACATTATTTTAACCACGTAAAAAAAGAGAGAGAGAGAGAGAGAGAGAGAGAGAGAGAGAGAGAGAGAGAGAGAGAGAGAGAGAGAGAGAGAGAGAGTTGGAAAGACGATAAAAAAGAAAAAAGGAGATATTTGGTTACTAAAGTGTAGAAATTGTTGGAATATGATTTTTAGAGAATAATTTGTATGAAATTTGAGTTATAAAAAAAAAAAAGGAAAAAAAAAAAGGAAAAAAAAAAGGAAAAGGAAAAAGAAAAAAGTGATGTGACACACTTGCGTCGAGTTGTGGGCAAGTCAAGCTGGTAATGCGAGCTGGAGGATGGTAGAGAGAGAGAGAGAAATATATATACAGTATATATATATATATATATATATATATATATATATATATTATATATATATATATATATATAATATATATATATGTGTGTGTGTGTGTGTGTGTGTGTGTGTGTGTGTGTGTGTGTGTGTGTGTGTGTGTGTACTGTATATATATATATATATGTGTGTGTGTGTGTATATAAAAGTGCGTGTCTGTGGGTGTACTATTGATCGTAGTGCTTCCAAGTTACATACATACTGTATACAATACTTGTAGCAAAAGCAAGCCTGCTTGCTCCCTGCTTTTTATACAACACGCAAAAATGTAAATAACTTTACACAGACATAAAAATAAAATCTCCAAGCTTTTCTTTCACTACATTTTTTTAAATCCCCTCTCTAACTTTTTTATTTGCAATGTTTTTTTTATTTTTTATTAATAATGAATTAACTAACAGAAAGGTATTTTCTTTTTAATGTCAGTAATAATTTTCAATACTACAGTATAACAAGTTAAACAATGTATTATTATATTTTTTTTTCTCAACTTTATACATAATTCATTAACATAATTATTCATATTTTAATGACTAAATAGTTTCTATAATACATAAATTTATTATATAAAATAAATTTAATTAATAATAATATATTATAATTAAAATGGAATTAATATATTTATGATTAAATAATATTAAAAATTAATTAATATAAATTTTAAAATGTTATCTCAATAAGCTGGCTTAATTTATAAAGACCGATTGATTTCAATAATAGTTATACAAATCTCTCTCTCTCTCTCTCTTTCTCTCTCGGTATCTATCTCATCATTTTCTTACACTTAAGTTAAACTTTTTGGTCCAGCTTGCAATCTTGATGCTCACTTTGAAACTGCTTTTACTGTCCCAACTGATTACCAACTTTTCCTCTTATTCTCTTCCCTTCTAAAAACTTTCATTTACTGTTACATTTATACAAACTTATTCACTTTCAAAAGTATTGTAATTCATTTTCATAACTTTTCATTTTATCATCAATTTTTTTTATACTATATTATATAATATTAAAATATTTTATATAAAACTTTAAACATTAATTTATAATATTTTTTTTAGTACTTTTATGTATATTTTTTTTAAAAAACAAACATGATGTATAACTTTAGCTTTTATGCTATATTATAGTGAATAAAGAACTTTTTCTATACAAAATTTATGTATAAGCATAAATTTAATAGATAACTTTTGATCAAGATGGTAAAAACTTATAGACAAAGGTTTTGAAACTTATAAATTCTCCTACATGAAAGGTATAGTGTTTTGGAAAACTTTTCTTTGTAAAGCAGAAACTACGCTATATAATACCAAAGTATTTTATTATATTTTGAAGTCAACGTCAATTTAATTGCATTTTCTAATATCCTTGCTTGCACAATAAACAACTTGAATTATTATTATTTATTTTTTTAAATAAGACACATACATGATTATCAAAATATCATACATGTAATAATGAGAAATAATAATGATAGTATAGCAAATTATCTTAATTATCAAAGCAAAGAAGTAACAATTAAATAAAGTTATTCTTTTCAAGTGTTTTTTTTAATAAACAAAATTCAAAACAATTAGCTTACAAAAACATTTTAAATTTGAGTTTTAACACACATTTATTTGTTCGTAATAAAAATTAGACTTTTATAGTTAATGACTTTTATTTAATATACAGTATATGTATAGATAAAAGAAAAACGAATTTAAGAAATTAGAAAAAGTACGTAATTTACTGAGAAACGTGATAGTTTTACATAATTCGAAGACAAGATGTATTTAAGTTAATGTCATAAGAGTTTTATGCTCTTGCCACAGATTTTTTTTAACCTCAGTTCTCTCTCTCTCTCTCTCTCTCTCTCTCTCTCTCTCTCTCTCTCTCTCTCTCTCTCTCTCTCTCTCTCTCTCTCTCCAAAGTTACAAGTTAGCGTCGTCAACTTCTTAACTCCTCTCCCTCACTCTCTTCATATCTCCATCACAAGAGATCCCCTGATGATAATTATTAGTATGGCTTACCTAATGCCTAAAGAACTCTTAATTAAATCCTAATAATACTCTCAAACAAGGATATCTATGTAAATTAACGATCCCTTTGTGGCTCTTACTCAAATTATAAAATAATGTTTATATTTTCACACTTTCTATAATATATTTTTTGTGTAATTTTTGTTGCTTATATTTAACTAACAATATAAATAACAAAAAAGAAAGTTAAAAATATATTTTATTTTTATAATGTTTGATTTTGAAAGTATCGTATTTTAAAATAATGGTTTTTACTCAACATACAGTATACATAAAGTTCTTTTCTTTGTATTGTATTCAAGTTACACTTATCAAAGTTTGTGGTTCAAGAAGTTATGATCATAACAGGTAATAAAGGAACGAGAGAAAAAAAAAGAGGAAAAGAAAGAAGAAGAGAGAAAAAAAAAAAAAAAAAAAAAAGCATCTGCTATTTGCATGGAAGCCATATCCCATAAGTTTTCATGTCAAAAAACTTTCTTTTGTTAACACAAAAATAAAACTTAACTTTTTTCCCAAATTTTTTATGTCAAAGTTTATTTTTTTCTTTTCTTTTTATTTTATATAGCAAATTCTATGCAGGCCATTTCAAGTATAGGATAAAAGTAGTATAGTCTCAAGTTAAGTTTTTTTTCCTGTAGGGAGGAGTGTCAGGGAGGAGAGAGAGAGAGAGAGAGAGAGAGAGAGAGAGAGAGAGAGAGAGAGAGAGAGAGAGAGAGAGAGAGAGAGAGAGAGAGAGAGAGAGAGAGAGAGAGAGAAAGAGAAACGAGGTACTGTACGTTATATACGAATAAAATTTTAGTCCCAAAAACTTTAATCTGCTTCTGTCTTCTTGCCCTGTTGGGTGACCTACCAAGTTTGTACTCCAAACTCTGGTCTCTCTCTCTTTCCCTCTCTCTTTCTCTCTCTCTTGCTGTGCGATGTCACTCATATAAACTTTTTCTTTTCTTAGTTACTTTTGAACTAAGGGTCGAGGGACTTTTCCCTTGTTACTTTTTGAACTACGAGAAAAAGCAAGTCTTTTTTTTCCGCTTTTTCCTTTTTTCCTTCTTTTTCTTTTTCTTCTTCTTCTTTTTTTTTTTTCGTTGCTATTTTAGTTCATTATATAGAGTCGAGAGCAGCAAAATCTATTAGCCGCTTCGCGAGCGTCCTCACTGCTTCTGCTTGCCTGGAAAACCCGCACTGCCTGCCCGCCCGCCCGCCTAGCGTTTCCCTTGTCAGCCCTCATAACAAATTAATCACGCCCAGTGTAGTAGCTTCGTTTTATTTTCATATACTGTCATGAATTTATTATATAGTACAAAATTCATTTATTATTTTGAACATTAAATAAAGCATTACAATATAAAAAATTTAGAAAGGAGAATAAAGAGAAGAACAAGAAAAAGGATAAAACATTTTCTGTATAAATATATATATTTAAATTTTAATGTGATACTTTATTTTAAACTTAATTTTACAGTTTTACTGCTTCTTAAATTATGTTGTATTTTTGTTAATAATATTATTATTCAGTGTATATAATAATATAATTTAATTGGAAACAGAAAATAATGGGTTATAATCTAGAAAATAGCAACGTGAGTTGTCTGCAAATTTAAGTATTATTTTATATAAAACTCATTATATTAAATATAAAGACTATTCAGTCTTAAGCTCTCATATATACAGATTAACAAAGCGTTTCAACCATAATTTCTAAGAAACAGCCTCCATATTCTGTCATTAACCATTAAAGAAATTGTTATCTCTTTCTCTTTTCTTCTTCTTTTTTTAAAGCTTTATACTCTTCCTTATTCTTTCTCTTCTTTTTCTTTTTCTTCTTCTTCTTTTTTTTTTTTTTTTCTTTTTCTTTTTCCTTCTCCTTCCAAGTTTTTAGCTTTCGTTGTCGTCTTTTGCTGAGACAAATTAGGATTCTTGCCGGTGCTCAACGCGTGCTAGCTTTTTGCTTTAATGTTATCTCTACCATTGTTGTAAAAGTTTATTTTAGCTGGGAATGATTATGCCTTGACTACAAGTAATCCAAAAGACAGGAGAGTACTGTACGTCTTATATATATATATATATATATATATATATATATATATATATATATATATATATATATATATATATATATATATATATAATATACCCCACCTATTTCTGCTTTTTCTCGTGCCTTAAACACGCAGCATGAACTCATTAGCCATTTTCTTTACCCTTCTTTTACACTCACCACATCTCTCCTTTTTTTTTTTTTTACATAAGTTTGGGAATGGACTTCCTGTGCAGATTTTTTTTTTCGTCTTTCTTACCTATAAAAAAAAAACGATCATTTCACATATTAGGTCGTTTTATTCATTATTACTTTGAACTTACACTATAGATGTTAATGAAGTCTTCTTCTTCTTCTTCTTCTTCTTTGTTTTAAAACTAATTACTTTAATTTCAACTTCCTCTCCCTTCATTTTCTTCCCACTGATACAGTTACAGTAAGTACAATCATGAACAAACTGCAAACCTGTAATCTTGATTAACTGTTTTTAATTACGTTTGCAGTCAAGATGATATTACTTTAAAATAATAAAATAATTATTAAGTTAAATATGTGACATTATTATGCCATATAATATAATGTATATCTTCTTTCTTCTTCTAATTTTCAAAACCACAAGAGCTGTTTTTTAAGTTCAAAAGAAAAAAAAACATACTTTAAAAATAAGAAGGAAAAAATTTATTGGCGAAAAATAAATACTGCTTATACAGCTTGTAGAAGACAAACAAAATTTCCACTTTGGCTTTGACCCAGAATGTGACCTGATCTTTATTTTTCTTGTAAAATTTAGCTCTCTCTCTCTCTCTCTCTCTCTCTCTCTCTTTCTTCTTTCTTTTTTCAACAGTTGTTGCTTCAACAAAAACTTTTATTTGAATTTTTCAGCAGATTTTAAAATGAAATATTGAATATCAAGATAAAAACAATTTTCAACCTAAAATTCTTATAAAATGAAGGGAAAAAAATTATTGGCTTGGAAAAAAATTGAGCTCAAATTGAATTTAACATGTAAAATAGCCCAAAATTTATACAGATATTTTTTTATTAGATTAAAAATTATTTTATTATTATGTGCATAAAAATGTAAGAGTAAAAATTAAGATAAGAGAAATTGTAGAGGGAGGATGAAGGTTCTAGTAGTTAAGAAAGTTGGTGATGTCTCTATTGTGAGCGGGTGGTCAGGCTAGCTTATAGTCCACTGGGATTGTTAAGAACAACTGCACCAGGAACAGCTTGGAAACACACAACATTTTGCCTTACATAATGCCTATTCAGCTTCTTCTTAATCCAAACGTCAACCTTATTAAACCACTGTTATTTTAAGTAAAATATTATTAGATTATAATTCTTAGGGGAAAAATATTACTTGCAACTAATTTTAAAAGTTTTTGTTTTTTTGCTTTTTGTTTTTTTGTTTTATACGAGTATATTAAGAATGAAAATTTATTCATTTGTTATAACTTATTAGTATTATATATATATATATATATATATATATATATATATATATATATATATATATATATATATATATATATATAAAATATATATATATACACACACACACATTTTAGCAATAATTTTTAGGAGAACTACAAGGTTGTTGAAAGTTATCAATAATAAGAATTGCTAAGAAATTTTATTGACCCAAGCAGTTCATAGTAATATTGGTTATTACAACAAGCGTCGGTCTAGTCATTACTTACAATTAAGTTGTATAATAAATACATTTATATATCTACATTAATTAAGCTCCTTTACAATGGTCTTGTCTTTTGACGTAATAGGTGTTTGATTTGGTTTAATTATATTTCTATACTCATTAGAGGTTTTAGAGAAGACAATATAACAATTATATAGTAAATTTTCTTTGATCAGGTGGAAATTTTATAAAGTTTAAAAGTAACAAAAAAATAAAATCCAGTATTTAAAAAAAAAAAAAAAATCATCTAGCATTCGTGAATCTCTCTTTCTTTTTCTTTCTCTCTCTTTACTACCATCTTGAATTTCATCATAAAGATGTTATCATAACTTTTTTCTCCATTTTACATTAAATAAATTTTTATAAGGCTTCATTCCAATTAACACGTAAACTTTTTCTTCTTCTTTTTTTCTCAAGAGAAACCTTTGATATTCAGACAAGTTTGATTTTTTTTCATAACCACTCAACATATAATTAAATTTGTAATTATGTAAAATTCTATTTTTAGTAGAAAAGACTATAAAAAAAATGAATCCAAACTCCATGGTATTATATTTTTTTAATATGTAATCACAATGTTATTTAGACAATAAAAATTAATTAATAAACATTCATTTTATTGATGTAAAAGGTCATGATCATTAATTTATCATAAAATACTATGGTAAAATATTTTATATCACATTCATTTTATAAATTTATATATAATTTTGTGTTCATATAACTCAATTATTAGTTATATAGAATCTATAAATAAAACAATATAAACTATAAATGTTAATATAGAAATTTTTTAAATTTTTATGCCATACATAAATTTCATTTAGTAACGTTAAATTTTATTGAATTAAAAAACAAACATAATTTTATTATTTATTATTGTAATGTAAATTTAAGTGATATTTACTAAAAAAAATAATTTATTACTAATCAAACATATTTAATTTATTCTTACAACTTAACGTGTCATCTTATTGACAGTAAAATACGCAAATCATGAGTTTGTTGAAGAGAAAGATTTTATATAAATATACAAGAGAGAGAGAGAGAGAGAGAGAGAGAGAGATGATGTTAAATACAGTCAATATTGACATTCTAAACTAGTCTCAAGATAAACCTTAGCACGCAGGCAAAAAGATGATAATATTTAGTATCATAAACACGACATTCTCTATTTTTTTCCCTCTCTATTCTGTTATTCAGAACAGGGCAATCTATATCTTATACACATTGTTGCCTCTTGAATGTTTCAACAATATGTGCTAATCAGGGTCATACTACAAAACAAATATAATATACAATCATTGTAAGCCTTAAGCAAAATGTTTAGAAGCAATATGTGTTGAATTTTAATTATATTCAATATTAACTTTTCTGTATAATATATATCTTCTTATTAAATATTCATTTAAAATTATTACAAAAGAACCCCTGGATATATATGCAACCAGTTGGATAGATGTGACCAACAAATTGCCTACCCTGCAGGATATCTTTTCATCACTTCTTATTTTAGCTTTATAAGATTAAACTGTTTGTTTACTTTTTACTTTTTTTTTTTCTTTCATAATGTAGTAGTTGTTTTTCATATTGAAAATGAAAGTAAATGGAGATGAGACGTGTTTAGCGGATATTACCCCCTGCTTTGGGCCTACGTGTTTTTACAACTTGATGTGTATAAGTAAACAATTCATACTCCAGTCACCAACTTGAGCCAAATTGACGCGTATTACTACGCAGCAAGTTGCTTAGCGAGCTGCTTCTTTATATATATATATATATATATATATATAATATGTATTATACTGTATATATTTTTTCTTTCTTTTTTTTCTTTCTTGTAACCAAAATTCACATACTTTTCATTCAAACAACGTCGCTACGAAATTGGTCGGACGCGCCGCTCGGGAATTATCCCAATCTAACATTTTATTCGTTTGGTCGAAGAAAAGCAGTTGTAGCCACGTTGGCTCTAAGGGGAGAAAGAAATGAGGCCAAGTTTACAAAGCTGCGAATACAACTAAAACTGTCTAAGGGCAAGCGCCAAGAAAAAAAAAACTGATCAAAAATTTTCTGATATTTTAAAACATATTTTATTAAATAACATCATTACAGTAAAATTTACTTGATTATATGATTTATTTTAATGTATGTATATACATTTACAGTTAAAATAAAATTATATCATTTACTGTAGTGCATTTATTAGATTTTATTTGCTATCGTTATAAAATTTTAAGTACATATAAACTTCCTCAATCGCAACCAAACATTGATTTCTTTTAAATATAAAATAAACTATCCTGGTGAAAATAATGATATCAAATATCAAAAGATTTATATAAAAAAAAAATGTAGCATTGCTTTTATTTTGATTTAAATTTCGTTTTTACTAAAAAAAAAAAAAAAAAAAATCTTACAAGAATATCATATTTCAATGTATACTTTTATATTATAAAATTTAAATTTGATTTTATTTCCCTTTACTTTAAGTATAAAGTTAAGTTATTATAGATTTTTACTTTCATCGACACAAAACACAATGCAAAAGCTTATGTAAAATTCTCTCCCTATTTTTCTCAATATTTACATAAGTTTTGATTTACTGAATATTAATCTAGATATATAATATAAAATGTCTCAATTTAAAAGTAAACTTGACAAGAGTAAAATAATAATATAATAAAAAAATTAAATAAGATAATAATTTTCTTCTTTAATAATGTAATATTGTAAAAATGTTGATAAAATTATATTATTATTGTTTATTATCTTAATACGATGTAAAAGTATGTACCAAATTTTGTAACATTTATCTCTTTACTTTAACTGTTTTTACGCATGCAACGTTTTGTTTTTAAGGTAATGTAATATAAACACTTTAAAGTACTACGAGAGAAAGAGAGGGGGGGGAGCTAAGTAAATTTGATTGCCATAAATTTAACTTGAAAATGTTTAGACCACGCAATCTTAAACTCTCGTTATACTGTTTACGATGTATAACATCATATTTAAAGGAAGTTATTTTACATAACAAAGAAGCCGATTCCATAATACACATACATAAATATATTATATGAATATATATATATATATATATATATATATATATATATATATATATATATATATATATATATATATATATATATATATATATATATATATATATATCTTCAATCTATATAATATTCCTTATTTGGGGCAAAACGTTATATAATGTATAAAGCAGTATTATATTATAAATGTCTCAGGTGTTATAGTATAGATATATAATATACTTGAAATTAATAAGAGAGAGTTTAATCAAGTAACTTCAGTTCAGGGTGTCTCCATCTGATATTGAGTGAATAAGGGTAAGAGTAAAGAAGAAGTAGATGTGGGGGAGTATATATATGTTCACTCCTCCACAACTATTTATGCTTGCTTCAGGCTGTATTAACAAGTTATAGCAAGTTTGCTTTCAACGCCCTCCTCCTCCTCCTTAGCGTCTTTCTCTCTCACTCCCTCTTTCACTTTCTCTCACTCTATCTTTTCTCTTATAATATTATATATATAGACCACCTTATGGCAAGAACCTGATATGTATAGTGTAGTTCCTTAACTTCCTTTAAACTTATATATATATATATATATATATATATATATATATATATATATATATATATATATATATATATATATATATATATATATATATATATATATATATATATATATATATATATATATATATATATATATATACATGTACACACCCAAAAGTATTACTAAGGCACTTCTCTCTCTCTCTCTCTCTCTCTCTCTCTCTCTTCTTCAAATTTTCAAACATACCAAGATTAATGTAAATTCTCTCTCTTTCTCTCTGACTCATTTATGATTAAAATTAATGATATAATGCTATACCAAAGTTATTAACTACATATTAAATATTTATTGAAAACATAAAATGTATTACTGATAATATAATACAATATATTTGCCTAAAATAATTTCAACGTCAGTAAGGTTATATTAGATAATGTCTCTTTTAGCACTTATATTTCAATGAAAAAACTATTCTTGAAAGTTACGCAATAAAAATAAACACAATATTATATAAATATTTTTATTATTAAGAAAAAAAAAATGACGAAGGAAATGGTTGTTTCATGGTTTCTTTTTTTATTTTATATTTTAATCTCATTAGAACATTAAAATTTTGCATTGTATCGTTGTGAATATTACACAGCTCATACACATTGTTATGCAGCAGTTAACTGTGTTTCAATGGATTTTACATTATCCCGGAAATCCTGGGTTGATCATTGTCATTACTACGGTCAAAGGATTCAATGGTATTACCGGTTGTGCATGTGAGTTTTTAATGGATGTAATTGCCTACTCAATATCATCTACCAACTTTTTTTTTTTTTTTTTTTTTTTTGCTAAGTATTTTTATATGACAACAGGTAGCAGTCGTTATTTGAATTTAAACTGCATATTATGCTTATTTCTAGTTTTAAATATTAATAAGTACTGCCATTACAATTTTACTACAAATGTGACTCTTAGAAAACCTAATATAAGTATACGTTAGAAAAAGATAATTTAACAAGTGACCAGTAACCTTTAATTTTTTTGTATCACTTTATAAATTTAAAGGCATAGACCACATAAAAGAATATGTGCTTTTTAATGAATAAACACGAAATGGGATCTTCAAAACTGATGACAATTTTTACTAGAACGTTAATGTAGCCCCACGAGAGAGCGTGAAAATACTGTAAAGTATGCAATTTGCGTGAAAAGCCATGTTTATGACGTCAGAAACATGCAAAAATTAGTATGAAAATGTTGTGCGGGTTTCATAAATCGAATTTTCTGATCACTGCTACGGAGCTACTGTTGGGTTTTGAGACAAACTAAAGTCATTTATGTAACTCCCATCAAGTGTTTTGTGATATAATTGCTTGTGTTTTTATCTGGTCTATTCTTTTAATGTATACTTACATAACATAATTATAAAAAAGGGGTTTAAATTAACATTTAATTGTAAAAGTGATCCAATAAAGATCTGAGATTCACTGCAGCCTATAAAATATAAAAATATATATTATATAAATTATCTAACTAAATGCCTCATTAAAATGCTTTTATTTCAATTAATTAAAGGAATGTAAGTAAAAATTCCTGTTTAATTTTCTACTCTCGTATAAAGCTAGAAAACAAGTACACAATCAGTATACGTGTTGTTACATTGTACTTCAAATAAGGTGCGAGTTCTATCATGTGTATGATGGCAGATCATAAATTATTGAGCTTCAATAAAACGTATTTTAAAATTTAAAACAACGAGATGATTTTTTTTTTATAAATTTTCATAATATTTATTATACAATAATTTAATATCTTCTGTTATTTATTACATTAAACTCTCCTTTTTTTATCTTTTTGAATTAACAAAAAATTTATTACTTTTATTCCACTAATAAATTAAATTTTTGTTTACATTAAACGTATTTTATTAAATTCTGCTTTTCACGATATATATATATATATATATATATATATATATATATATATATATATATATATATATATATATATATATATATATATATATATATATATATATATATATATATATATATATATATTATAATAATAATTTAATCTAAAAAAGAGAAAATATATAATTTTATAATTTTGTCTAAATAAGCATTTTTAAATTATATAATTTATAATTTTAGCAAAGCTGTAATAAACATTATTACCTGTGAGTTTTCAAGTTATTTGTAATTAGAAATAAAACACAAATAATAATAAGACTTGTTGCTATATAGTTCGTGTAAAAGTAAACACGTTAATAAGAAATAAAGTTTAAGTCAAAATTTATAACATTTTTACGTAACATACACGAAAATGTTTAATTTTTGTTAAAAACATAATTTTATTAGTTTAGATTTATATACCTCAGAAAATTAAAAGTATACAAGGAATTAATCACATTGAAAAATATTGAAATATAGTAAAATTTACTACATGAAAATAATGTAAAATAATATTGAATTTTATGACACACTACAAGCATTGTTAGTTAATTAAAAAAATTCAATTAATTTTTTCCCTCACATATAAATATGTCGAATACCAATGCTGCTAACAAATTTTGTTATTATCAAGTTTGAAACAATGGTAGTTTGTTAACTTTTATCTCTGAACATTTTTTTTTTTTTTGTATAGTAGATTTTCACAAAATACTGATAATAAATTCAAAATTTACAAAAATGTACGTTTTAAAATTGATGTAGTACAATTAACCAAACATGCACGTCATTCTGTAGAACAGATCATGAATATTGACCTCATCCCCCTCCCCCTATCTCTCTCCCTCCTCATCGAGGTGGGGATTATTTGATTCAACAATCATGAAGCTGTAGTGTAATCAAATGCTATTTTATTCTGTTAAATTCTAATCATTCTAAATTGTATTTATAAAATATTAATACTAATTAAACAATACTAAAATAAAACAATTAAATAAAGAGACAAGTTAAATTAAAAATAATATATTTTTAATCTAGATTAAATAGAATATTATAATAAAGAATATATATATATATATATATATTGTATTACAAAAGAGTAAAATTTAAATGTAAATATACTTTTTATATAAATATAATTTCATTATAATTTTTTTATTATTATTATTTAAAATAAAATAAAAAGTAAATTTAAATTCTGTATTGTAAAAGAAATAATATTTTATATATGATATAAAAAAAACGGTCATGTTTTATTCTGTAGTTTACATTATAATAATTTTGATTAAATTGCAATGATAATTTGAGCAGAGCACTACACTTGGATGAATTTTACATTTTTCTCGATCATTCTAACTGAAGTAAAGAAGCATTTTGCTAATATTCCATTTTTAGATGGCCTGCCTTCCTCCCTACTGCCTCTATGCCTGCTTGCTTACTTGCCTGCTGGCTTCGCGTATTATAATAAAAGCGATTAATCTTTTCTTACGTCTTTCCCAGTTGCCATCTAATTCCCTTTCCTCTCTCTGTCTCTCCATCTTTTTTTTTTTTTTATTTAATTTGTTCAATTCAAAAGCATTTTAGATATTGAGAGTTAGAAAAATATTTTTATAAAATATTAATAAATGTTTCAAACGTATAAATTTTTTGTATCATTCCATTCTCACACAAGTATAAATGTAGGGCAAACATTTATAATCAAAATAACGGTCGTGTTTTAAAATTTTGTATTTTACTTTTAAATATTTTATCATTTATCAAGATATAATTTTATTTATTTTTTTACTTTTAAGGGACCAGTAATTAATTATATTTTATTAAAAGTTTACGTGCTACAGTTTTAGATTTAATATTTGTAATTTATATATTATTTATTAGTTTGCTGTACATTGTATGATAAATAAAAATATACCAATGAAATTGTTGCGCTATTTTACAAAGTTATGAGTAAAATTTAATTACTATTTGGTATACTCTGTGTGCACATTAATGATAAAGATATGTATTACTTGCAATTCTGTTAGCGTATTATTTAAAAGGTTTGACCTATATTGAATACATTGCTGCAATTTAATCCGCAGTAATTAGATCTACTTAAACATTTCTTTTGTTATAAATTACTTGAAAAATCTAGTCATTAAAATCAATTACATAGAAAAAAGAAAGAAATTTTAACTAAATCTAAAAAAGGGAGAGAGATAGAGACAGTGAAGAGAAAGAGAGAGAGAGATTTTATTTTTTTGTTGTGAAATCTGATATTGTTTACTGAGTTAAGTCACGATTTTTGTCGAGTCAATTTGTGTATGAGACGACGATTTTGTTTTATGAGACCAAAGTTTGTTCCAATATTCACAAACAACGTGTGGAGTGGTAATCTATCACCAAGCTCACGTTGATGTGCATGCCAAATACTCTCACTCGCTCGCTACTGACGTATCATCCTCTCTCTCTCTCTCTCTCTCTCTCTCTCTCTCTCTCTCTCTCTCTCTCTCTCTCTCTCTCTCTCTCTCTCTCTCTCTCTCTCTCTCTCTCTCTCTCTTTCTCTCTCTCTTTCTCTCTCTCTTTCTCTCTCTCTCGTATATGTGAAAATATAGTGACTTTAACAGCATTCAAAATTTACATTATATCACTTCTAGTTATAATGTCGTTGTGTCACAATTTTACTGCCACACCGTGCTTTTGCTATAATTTATTTTGTAACATTATTCTTAAATGTAGTTAAATCTGTTAATATGACAATGATTTACAACTGTAAACTGCTTTTAATGATTTTAAATTTAAAAAGGATAAAGTAAATTTTGAATATTTTATTTACTACTATATTCTTTGAACTTTATAAATTTGCACTGAAATAGTAACTATACAAAATTGATATAATATTTATTCAATTCCAACATTTACATTATCACAACTGTATTCATTTTCAAAAACTTTAAACATTATACATACATACATATATATATATATATATATATATATATATATATATATATATATATATATATATATAATGTATTCAAGTACTCATTCTAGAGATTCACTACGTCATACTTATAAGATATATTTATACCAAGTTAAATTAAGCTTACAGCTACTTTTATGGGTAAGAAATATTGTAAAAGAAATCATCTTATATATTATTATTATTATTGACTGGTTCGATTTAGAAGCTGTTATTCGAATTTTGATGTGATATAGCTTGAGGGGTTGCGCGTTTGTTACTCGAGAGAGAGAGAGAGAGAGAGAGAGAGAGGAGCTAAGTCTGCACTTTGTGCATCCCAAGCATGAGATCGACAAGAGAGAGAGAGAGAGAGAGAGAGAGAGAGAGAGAGAGAGAGAGAGAGAGCAAGTTAGATTGAGCGAGTGAGGCAGGCAACTCAAGTGAAGATACGCCCTGAATATTCATTGCTCTCCACTTGAATTGCTGCATCAGCATTTCTAACTCTCTTCCTCCCTCCCTCCCTCCCTCTCTCCCTCTCTCTCTCTCTCTCTCTCTCTCTCTCTCTCTCTCTCTCTCTCTCTTTCTTTCTACCGACATAACAATACAACACTTGTATATTTTATTTCTGTAATAATTTTTTTGTAGTCATTATTATAAAAAAAAGTAGCATATTTAAAAAAAATATATAAGTAATTAAGATTTTGATGTTATAGTCATTAGTTTGGTATTGTATTTCAAGTTTGTGGTTTAGTATTCGTTGCTTTTTGAATAACTGGCTAATGAGAAACATGAGCTGCTTGCTTGCTTGCTTGATATACACATACGTATGTATGAGTTTTAACTCTCGAGATACCAAGCTTGGTAGAATGTACGTTTAGTACCTTACTTCTCTTGTGCTGATGCTTTTCCTCTACGCCTGGGGGGGGGAAGAGGAGGGGGTTTATCAACCATCGTGCGTGGAAATATTACATCGTTATATTATAAAACTAAATTTATATGTTTTATACATACTGTATATTATTATATCATTTAATAATTGTATATAGAGAAAATTAAATTTACAATTCTGACTGTGAGAATATTAATAACTTTTGTTGATTCAAATTTAAATAAAATTTGCTATTGAATTTTTGAAATACAATTACACATGATGAAATATGTTATATTTTAATATGAATAAAGTTATATAGTTATATTGACGCTACTATTATAACAAAAAAAAATAAAAAAAATAAAATAAGGCTTAAAATTTTCTGTCGGAGATATTTATTTAGACATTTTATTGAATATTATATTATACTGTAATACACAAAATTCAATACGCGCTGATATATGTACATCTAAAAATCATAGATGTTTAATATATTTTACAGTATCAAAATGTAAAATATTTTTAATGATTATTAATTATGTTATATTTTCTATATATAAATATTGAATATACACAGAATTGAGATTAAAATGAAGTTGACTTATAGACTGAAAGATCAAGCGATGAGAATAATCAGGTTTGATATTTTATATTTGATGTATTTTTGTGTCTGTGTGTGGGTGGGTGTGTTTGCCTTGCACGTGTTAGATGATACACTGTTGACGTAACTTTTGTCGTGTGAGAGAGGAGAGAGGAGTTGATTCATTAGTCAGATAGGCAGGTGTGCGTGTTATTCTCTCTCTTCTCTCTCTCTCTCTCTCTCTCTCTCTCTCTCTCTCTCTCTCTCTCTCTCTCTCTCTCTCTCTCTCCCTCTCTCCGTATTTTATTTGCACTGATCTCATCCCATTGAACTGATGCGTGCTTCCAACCTATATTTCAAATAAGCTAAACTCACATCAAACTAAATTGTAATATATATATATATATATATATATATATATATATATATATATATATATATATATATATATATATATATATATATATATATATATATAAAAGAAGTTTAAAATTCTTTTAGATAATGTATGTACAATTTATTTTAGTTAACATTATTTCTTTAACTTTTATTTTGTCATAGAGATATAATTTTTTATTATGCGGATATTTAAAATAATTCAACGTAAAATAAAGTTTCTTTTTTAAGTTTCAAAGTAGATAATGAAATTATTGTAGCTGTTAGTATGAAGGTATTTCATGTTATTACTGAAGTAATTGACCGACTTCTGGTGAACAAGTAATTTACCAGTTGCTACGTTTTTTATTGCTATTATACAAATAGATAATTTTAAATACAGTTATTATCTAACGAACATTATACACACACACAAAATCAACTTAGGAAATTCTTTTGCGTTATTTTAACAGTTTTCAGTTATATATATATATATATATATATATATATATATATATATATATATATATATGATAAAAAAATATTTTATGTCTATTTAGAAATGATACATTAGTTCTGGATATGAATATGGATTTTAAGTTAAAGTTATAGAAACTATATAAGAAATGTTTTGGAACTTCCTTTATTTATTTTTTTCCTTTTGTTATTTGTTATGGTAGTTCTTTTTATTTCACAAATAGAGAAAGCAATGTGTATTGAAAGAAGAAAGAAAGGAGTTGGAATTTTTCCCTCTTGAAATGGTGCATTATAAAAAAAATGGTTATTGCTTCGTGTACACTCATATACAGAAATATTAACTTTATGTTTTAAATTTTGTATCTAAAAATATATAAAGATATTACGTAAAAATATACAAGCAAAAGAAAGTGTTTTGTAAAAAAAAAAAAAAAAAAAAAAAAATGCTACTTCTTGAATATACATAAAAACTTTTTTCTTTCTTTTTCTATTGCTAATGCAGTTATGGTAGAGAATTTATTTTCTTTCATTTCCCAAAAGAGTATAGAAACAGATGTTTTAAGTTGAATATAAAAATTCTATGAGTGTGTTCTTTTTTTTTTTTTTTTTTTTTTTTTTTTTTTTTCCTTTCCTGGTCCTAACATATGCATAACTGCAATGAGCAGCATCTTGCCTGTAAACTGAACTACTTTCACTTCTTCTTTTTTTATGAAACGTGTAGATGCATACAAAAATCTGTTTTGACCAAGTTTAACGTGCAATGCGCATTGACTGCGGAATATGTTCTCTCTCTCTCTCTCTCTCTCTAACACGTCAATATACAGATATTGGAATAAAAAGAAAGATTTTCAAATAAGCAAGAAGCAAGAATATATCTTTATATATATGTTAGACCTGGAAAAAATTCAATTCATTTATTGATTTTCTGTTTGAATAATTGAACAGATATACTCGATTTCTTAATCTTCCAGCGTTTTGCTACAAAAAAAAAAAAATGATAGTTTTTTTTTTCTTCCTTTTTTTTTTTTTTTTTTTTTTTTTTCTTTTTGCTTGAGGTAAAATGTTCAAAAATATGTTTCCTTTTTTTAAATATTTTTTTATTTAACTCTCTTTAAATATCAACCTTAAATTCACTTTTCTGATTTATTTTTTCTATTAACATTAGAAATATATCTTCGTTGTTGCAAATAAATTACATAATCAATAATACATTGCAAGGGTATAAAATTATATATTTTATAATGATTATTACCTCGTTACTACATCTACTCATAAAATGCTAATTATTATCCTCCAAAGTCAATATAATGTATAGTTATTGTGTTGCGTAATACAATTTTATTCTTATGTCTTATGATCACATTGATCACACCATACATTAATACGGAGCCCATAATTAACATGATGCATCATAAAAATATATGATACATCACATCACCTACCGCCTCTTCAGTCCCAGTTTACAATACAGTAAACATCAGATAATTCAATAGAAATAGTAGAAAAAATCGAAAAAATACAAAAATTGAACCAGAAAACGCCCTTAAATTTACGCGCATTGTAAAGCTATTTTGAACAATCTAGAGTAGGTAGGGAATCCGCAAAATTAAGAAAACGTTTTTGACAAAAGAAACAAATTTTTTTCATTCTGAGAGCCGCATAAAAATGTGTTTAAAATTTACGACAGTGAAATATATTTTGTTTTTAAAGTCGGGGACTGAAGAAGATAGGTCCATTAGGACAAAAATAATATTTATACCTCATTGATAAACAAAAAATTCAGCTTCAAAGAGTTTTACCATAGTATATTAATATACTTATACTATGGTTTTACTTTATAAAAATACGAAAATCATACATGTTTAGAGTCAGATGCATATACACGGAAAGAATAGATTACGAAATTTAAGATGCATTTATATTATTACAGCTTAAATGATGCTAAATTAGAACAGTATAAATAATAATACAATAAAACGTAATATTTATGTCATATGTAACATAGTTATTATGCAGTATAACATAAATTATGCTGTATTATACAGAAAATGAGCTAGCATAATTATTACGTATTTATTTTTGTTCGTGTAGGCATTTTTTTTCCTCGTCTCAACCCAAATATTTTAATATTTATTATAAAAGAAGTAATTAATTTCTAAAATAAAATACAATTTCAATTTCAAAGGGTTTTATTTTTAAAAAAACAAATACAAAGATCATACATATTTAGAGTCAAATGCATATAAGCATCTTTTCACTCATCTCAACCCAAATAGTTTTATTGTAATTAGAAACTAGGTTACTTAAAATTAAAAAGTACAAATAAAATATAAAGTAAAAGTTATATCATATCAAAACAGCACGTTGCTACACGAGAGCTCTTATGTGTATGCAACCTGCATGTGTCATCTGCTTAACAAATAGCCTACTCTCCAGGATACATCGTAAGAAAATGGTGTCCAGAGCATAGAAGGAAAAAAAAAATGATTGTCATAAATTGAAAAATTGAAATAATATTAAACATAATAAAAATTACTTCAAATAAAGTTAGTAAAATAAAGTTAGTTATTTTCAAAGCATTGCTGATAAATTTTGATTGTATTTAAAATATTAACTCAAAGTTATTTTGTTTGCGTATATAATAAGATTTATATAATTTTATCATTATTATCCAGGAATCTAGCTGACAAGCGTATAGTAAAGTGTATATACGATGATATAGTTTGAGGTTAAGATCAAAGGAAAAAGCCGGCAAGTTAGTGACAAGTAAAGTAAAGTAAGTTTAACTTGTTTTCAGATAGAAGTTTGTTTACGTTAGAGAGAAAGAGAGAGAGAGAGAAAGTTTAGTTTAAGTTTCTTCTCCTCTCTAATAGGCATACTCACACAATGCAATGTAGTTTCCTTTACTTTAACTTAAAGACTTACTCTTGCACTTCTCTTCATCAAAATCTTATGTATATAGTTTATAATTAGTAATACATGTTATAATGGTTTAGATCTGAGGAAGGGAGAGAGAGAGAGAGAGAGAGAGAGAGAGAGAGAGAGAGAGAGAGAGAGAGAGAGAGAGAGAGAGAGAGAGAGAGAGAGAGAGAGAGAGAGAGTTATTAAAATTATATTCAAAGTTTATCCAATACTATTGATAAATAATTTTATAATATTTAAGGTATAAAATTATGATAGTAATTTTAATGTGCATAATTTTAATATATGTACAATATATTCAAAGAAGGTTCTTTAAATTGGTGACTTATTTTTTTTCTTTTTACCAGTGATTTCGTTTTTATTTGATTTTTTTTTTTTGCTTCTTTCTCTTTCTGTTTCTCTTTTTACTCTCTCCTATATACATTTTAATGAATAATTTATTCAAGCAGTTTCATAAAAATTCAGTTAAAAAACTTTGTATGAACAAATTTTTCTAGGGATATAAAAAAAGTTTTTTTTTTTTTTTTTTTTTTTTTTTTTTTTTTTTTTTTTACATATTATACAATATAGTAGTAATAACGAAAACGTGCTATGGCATTATGTATAAAATTTTAACAAGATTATTCTGTGATTTATGTATCTTTCCCAAGGGTTTCATTCAAATCAATTTATATTTTGTTTAAATGTAATCTTTTTTATACAGAGAGAGAGAGAGAGAGAGAGAGAGAGAGAGAGAGAGACCGATCTACATTAAAGTGAAGAATGTTTAGAAAAAAATATATAAAAAAAAGTATGTGTGTGAGAGAGAGAGAGAGAGAGAGAGAGAGAGAGAGAGACAGAAAGAAAGAAAAAATATAAAAGAATAAAAAGAAACTGTTCACCAGATTCATGAAAAAAAGTCATAATATACGCATTGCATATTTGAGACTGACGCATTCAAATCAATTCATGGCTCTTTATGAAAAAAAAAAAGTAAAAAAAAAAAATATACAAGATGGCGTTGTCATTTGAGCCCACAAGCCGCGCAGCCGGTTTGTCGAGAACAATATAGTGACGTCACACTGTACCTTTTGTACATTCTTTGTGATCGATCAATACACGACTGTTATAAATCCACGATACAAGTATCACAATATGTGCTGAATTTTTTATTTCACTATAGTTCAGTTCAATCGAATAAAATTTTTCTCTATTGCAATATATTTTATATATAAAATTATATAGACACACACACGCACACACATATCTAACGCTTAGTTTTTCATTCTCTCAAAAAGTAATATTAAAAACATAAAATTGATTTTACATAATGAATGATAATTTTTTACATGCATGACAATTATATTTAAACCATTTTTTTTTTAAACACAACACTAAATTTTTATGATGTACAGTAAATGTCATTTTTCTAAATTTATTGATTATTATTTTTTAAATATATATAAAATTAAAGTATACTAAAAGCATAAACCAGAAATAAATTTATTTTTTCAACCACACCCACCCACAAAGAAGGGGGGAGGGGAGAGCCAAAATATATATTTTAATTACGTGTGTAACTTTTGGCTGATAATCGTTAAATGTGGTGAGCAATAGATTTATTATTTTATAATTATTATTATTAAACAGTGTGTGGTGAGTGCTGATAACAAACGATCAGAATGGGGCCAGGTTGTAAGTGGCTGTGGCCAGGGTACTATATTGGGGCCCTGGTGTTACTCGATATATACTCATGATATTGGTCGCCATATATGAAACTGTTTTTATCACATTTATGCAGATGACAGTCAATTGTATCGTCATACTTTGCCTGAAAATTTTAATGACACGATCAAATTAATAAATGAGGATATTATATCACTAAAACAATATTTTGACAGTCGTGGTTTACTATTAAATTCCTCAAAGTGTAAAGCTATAATTATTGGTCATCCAAATGTGCTAAAAGATCTTGATATGGAAAAATGTAATAAAATAAAAGTCGGTGAAATTGAACTTGAATTTGAAATTAGAGTAAAAGACCTCGGTCTTATAATTGATAGTACCTTAAATTGGAGTGGTCATGTGTCTCATGTTTATCAGAGGGTCATGTTATCACTAAAGAAAATGTATAGATTCAGGAAATATACTCCTGAGTCAACTAGAATTTTGTTGGCAAAAACACTTCTTTGCCCTATAATTGACTATTGTGATACGATCCAAACAAATATATGTTATGAACTAAATCGTAAGCTTGAAGTACTACTTAATGGTGTGATAAGATATGTATATGATCTTGATATGGGGGAAGGTACCACAAAGTATTATACCAGAATGAAACTGCTAAAAATAAAGGAGCGTAGAGAGCTACATGTGCTCATCCAAATATATAAAATAATTTATAACCTTAGCCCAGGGTACCTAAAGCAATTTGTAACTAAAGCCTGTGATGTCAAAGTGAGAAATACAAGATGTGATAAATCAATTATAAAAGTTCCTAAAGCTAATTATAAAATGTATGAAAATTCATTTAGTGTTATGGGTGGTAAACTATGGAATAGATTACCATTACAAATTAGAAATTCACCAACAATAAACACGTTTAAATCGCAACTGAAAAAACTACTTTTTGATAGATATTTAGAGTGATCCTTGTTATGATTATGTTGTTCTAAAATGTATAATTAAAACTACTACTAATATGTACTAATATAGATAAATTCTCAATTAACTATTTTTAATTACTAACCAAATTTTGTTTTCTAAATAAATTATTAAGTGTATATATATTCTCAATTTAAATAATTTAAGTGAAAAGAAATTTGACTTAAATTATAATTCCAGTAAATAAATTACTAAATCACAATTAAAAATTATCAATAAAAATCTTTAAAAAAATAAATTTTGCGTTATATGTTGATGCTACTAACAAATATTGTAACTGACTGTACTGTTAAACAGTTGGGTTAAATTGAGAGGTTGTACGCCTGATTTCGCCCAATAAAAGCCGTTAATTATTATTATTATTATTATAATTATTATTTGCCACTCTGAATACATTTTATTTTGCATTCCATTAAAAACCGCAATTTTTTTGACATTAATTTTTATTTCCCCTCTTTCTTTTTCTATATTATATAAAAAAAATTAGTTGATTTTAAGATTTAGATCAAATTAAAAACAAATTACGTTTAATTTACAAGTTATATAAAATTTTCTACTCAATTTTATAATTTTACACTTTTAAAAACTAAGTTGGATAACTCAAGTTGAGAGGAAGAGAGAGAAAGAGAGAGAGAGAGAGAGAGAGAGAAAGAGAGAGAAGGGGGATGAAAAACTAATCTTGACCCGAGAGATAGAATTTATAAGGCATTTCTCTCCTCTCTCAACTTTCTACTCTCTCTCTCTCTCTCTCTCTCTCTCTCTCCAGATATAATAATATTTTTTACAATAGGGAGGAGATATCAAATGCTTTTGTCACGGCACATTTGACATTTTTCACATTCTCTCAATACGTTCAATATCTCACAGACCCGTTTTTGATGTGTGACGTTAAATTCAGGAAGTGTAAAAGCTTATAACATTTTTCCATTCCTGTCACTTTTGTATCAGCTTGAACATTCAAAAAAAAATTCAAATACATAAATATAACAATAAAAAAAAAAAAACGCTATTCTGTATAAATAAACAAAAACGTAAATGCGGTTCTCGTTTCACTTGCCAAATGTGTTTTGACATGATATTACTGAAAACTGTTAGAAATATTTTTTTTCTCTTTTACTTTCTTTCAGTTACTATTTTTTTGAATATTAAATAAAATTTAATACTTGATTTTTTTATGACAATATAATGTTTTACGTCGTGAATTTTCAAACAAGAATAAGAAGTATTATGGTTTGTAATTAAAATTTATTAATAATAGTTTTTTTTTAAATAAACACATAAAAAAGTAATATATATATATATATATATATATATATAAATTAAAAGAACAGTGTTACATGAACTGCCTGAGTGTATTAAATTTCTTTACATCCTTCTACAACAATATTTTACAAAAAGCACATGTATTCATACTAAAACCTATGCCCTTTAAAATAGTTTTCTGTTGGTTTAATTGTTTTAAGAACGTATACTTTCAGTAAGGGGACTTAGTATTTTAAACAA
This sequence comes from Ecdyonurus torrentis, assembly GCA_949318235.1. Classification (NCBI taxonomy): domain Eukaryota; kingdom Metazoa; phylum Arthropoda; class Insecta; order Ephemeroptera; family Heptageniidae; genus Ecdyonurus; species Ecdyonurus torrentis. The sequence continues at coordinate 35,287,711 of OX439131.1, read as the reverse complement.
GCTCTGTTTCTCAAAGAAACAAAGACTTGACATGACTTTGGTTCTCAATACAATGGTGTCTTAAAGTCAGACAGCCTCTTGGGTGTATATCGGTAATCGAAGCTTCTGTGTAACTTTGAGGACGAGAGAGAGAGAGAGAGAGAGAGAGAGAGAGAGTAGAAAGTAGAGAGAGAGAGAGAGAGAGAGAGAGAGAGTAGAAAGTAGAGAGAGACTTTACACTCATTACTCTCTGACCAAGACATATTTCTAGAACAAAGTCAATAAGTCACTCAACCTCTGTCTCCATAGACAGATCATCTGGACAAAGAAAGAAAGAAGAAAAAAAAAATATATATATATATAGAGAGAGAGAGAGAGAGAAAGATGAAGAAAAAAAAACAATTGCTAAAGATAAATCAAAATCTGTCAATAACTTTTTGATGATGATCGTGATCTCTTGACTTATATGGTTTATTATGTAATAAAAATATATAGGCCTTGGATATATATTTTTTTTATACTACGTATCTAGAATATAAATAAGATGTTTCTTGTTGTAGTATGCAATAAAGTAAGTTGTTATATTATTGACATTATATTTTGAAATTTAAATATAATTTATTGTGTTTATATTTGGAAAGAAAATTTGTATTTGATATATTACATAAAACTCGATGGAAATGTAGATTACGTTACAGTTTTCCTTAGGTTTCAAAAGTATTTTGTTTGACATGAAATGAGAAACAAAAAGAATTACATAACATAGAAAGAGTGATAGTATTTCAAGTATAGCAAAGGGAGTTAAATAAATATACATAACATTCAATTTGTGTTTGAAGTATTTTCTGTATACCATAAATATTAAGGCACATATTTTGATATGCTTTTCTTTACTTTTAAAAATATGATTTTTACTATACAGAGAGAGGAAATGTTTTAATTGCTGTATTTATCATCTGTATGCAAGAATTTCTAAGTTAAAATCTTTGAAAAAATAAAAGAAAGAGAGAGATTTTATTTTTTATTATTATTTTCACTACTTTTTATTTTTCACTTTCAGTGTAATTAACTTTAATTTTTGAATAGTATCGATCGTTATATATTTTTTTTAACTCAAGTAATTTGCTTTTACTGTTAGACATGATTAATGACTCTATCACATTTTTTTTTTTAATTCACAGTAAAGTTTCTTCGTTTCTTCTCTAGCAAAACTGCCAAAAATATAAAGATTTTGTCAAACGATCCGAGCAGTAATGGAGTCTACAGTAAGATGAGACATGCCATTAAATGGGGCGGTGGCTCTGCTTTTCTTACTCGTGAAATTCAAACCCACAATCTCAAGTGTCTTCTTCATCTTTCTTAATTTTTTTTTCTTCTTCCTATACTAGTGGTTCTCAAGTATGGTTTTCTACATTAACTTTTAATATATAAAATGACACCAATAATTTGTTTAATCCACTTTTTTTTTATTATTATTAATAACACTTATATAATACTTAAAAAACATAAATTATAATAATCCAATTATAATACGAATGAATAAATTATCATTATTAAATTGTGATTTATTAATGTTTTATTTTGGGTAATTATAATGTTATAATTGATGTAGAAATAGTATCAATGACAAGCAGTAATAGTAATATTTGCATTAAATTATTGATGTGTATAATGTATATGTAATGTTATAGGAATAGTATCTGTAACTTGCTCTTCTGATCGATTTGTCCTCTTCTGCCCTAACCCTGTCCCTATACCTCCCATTTTATATATATATATATATATATATATATATATATATATATATATATATATATATATATATATATATATATATATATATATATATATATAATATATATATATATATATATATATATATATATATATATATATATAATATATATATATATATATATATATATATATATATATATATATATATATATATATATATATATATATCCCCTGGTAGTGAAACTCTATAGCCACGAAGGCAAGAGAGAGAGAGAGAGAGAGAGAGAGAGAGAGAGAGAGACCCTCCCTTATTGCCTGCTAGGCGCACAAATCAAGGCGTTCTAGCTCGGACGGTGGTCACCCCACTGGCCTCTCTCTCTCTCTCTCTCTCTCTCCTGATATATTGCCCACCATGTCATAAAGAATATGCCAGTCGATATTGATTACCTTTCATACTATACGAAAAAAAAATACAAAGTCTTCATATAATAAAGACTAGATTTTCCATCAAAAAAACTTATATATGTCTATATTAAAAAAGATTATATTTTATAATAATATAAAAAGGTAATCATTTTTGTCCCCTTTTTTTTAATAGAAAAAAAAAGTAAGGATATAAAGACGTAAGTCAAATTTAATCAAGTCACTATAAATTAATGATATGAGTTTGTTAAAAAAAAATGTCATTTTTATATAATAAATTTAAGTTCAGAGAAGAAAAAAAAATCATTATTTTGTGTATATATATATAAAAAAAAAGGTTTCCTGTGGTTATTTGATACTTTTAAGATTAGTTTTGTTATCTGCAGCAAATGATTATATAGAAAAGTCTCTTGCGTGATATTTTATCATCCCTCGCGTAAGTTCAATTTATCACACCGCGAGACCGTCAGCACTTGAGCTAATTATCATATTTTTTTTGTATGTAACCCCTAGTATTCACCATCCATCATGAGTCATGCCCAGCAAAACTTACACTTCTTTTTCTGTGTGTGAAAAACTTCTCGCTTTTCTACCACCACCAATTTCTCTCTCTCTCTCTCTCTCTCTCTCTCTCTCTCTCTCTCTCTCTCTCTCTCTCTCTCTCTCTCTCTCTCTCTCTCTCTGTATATTTTTCTATAGATCTTTGTGCTAATGTTCTACTCTTCTTTTTTTTCTCTCTTATTCTTTTTTTATATAACATAAAAGGAAAATCTTCTTGTTTGTAGATAAAAAAAAACTGCTAAATATAGAGCTATATATCAAAAATGTCTTGAATCATAACCGTATCTTCTACACTTTTATTATATATTTTAAAGCAATATGATTATATTTTTTTTCTTTTTTTTTTATACATATATAATATAAAAATGCTAACTTTTCCTATACATATTTTTATGATCTTTGCTATACTTATATACACACAAAAACACATGATTATAATCTCATGTATGGTAAAAATTTAAATTACATTTGTATTCCAGTTGTCAGAGCAAAAGTGTAGGCTTTGTGACGCGATTGCTACTCTTGATGTTTTTCTTATAAAGATTGAAGACTTTTTTGTAGATGTGACTTTTTGCCTTTAGGCAAACCCAAAAAAAAAAATATATATATATATTATTATGATTTATCAGTAAAAAAAAAATAAATAAAGAAGGAAAAAAAGCTGTGTTTTGCAATCCACACAAAATCCAATTTATTTTTTTAAAAACATCCATACTTTATAATCCTCAATGCCCACCTTCTCTTTTACTTATATTTATGTCCGTATATTGATATTATCTCTGCGTCAGCTTATATGTTATATTTAAAACTTTTTTCTTATCATGTTTTTATAAGATTTTTTTATATATTTATTTTTTTAGCAAAGACGCTACTGTGTATATTTGGATAAAGTTTCTTATAGATTCTATTTTATTTTTCTTATTTCTTTCAATATTTTATGTTCTAAAAAAAAAAAGATAAAAATCCTGTTTTTGCCTTTCTAGTAATTTAATGGTTTCATATTTTATTTTCTCTTCTTTTTTTTTAAATTTACTATTATGATCATAATTATTTTTTGAGGAGATAGTTTTCTTAGATTTGAAACATATAATGTTTTATGGTATGTTATACATAAAAATTGAAAATACATAAAATGTTTCTTATCTGATATGGAACGTAACCAGCATAATATAGACATTGAGAAAAAGAAATCTAGACGTTATGTTTGATATAAACATTTCAGTAATAATATAAAGTTTTCCTTATCATTTAAACCAGTCTAATCAGTGTGTATGTGACATTAATTTTAGTAAAATCCACTGTAGAGCTAAGTCGATGCTAAAGTATGCTATTGATTTTTATAGTGAGTAATCCTCGTGCAGTTATTTTAATAAAAAAATAATAACTATTACTTTACAATCAAATGCATTCTTACATGTAAAGTTTAATTGTCATAATGCTCTATAAATATATATATATATATATATATAATTATAACACAGCGTATGAAATACAATGTGTATTATTCTTTAATCATGTTATTTATTATTTTTGTTACAGTTCCACTGCATTAGAACCTTAAACAATATGGATATTTTTTAATCTGGTAAGTGTACATCATTTTATTATTATTATTATGAAGAAGAAAAAAAAACAGAATCAGCAATACATTTTTATTAAAAAATATATCCAAGCTTAATATTTATAATATAAAAACATTTTTAATATTAAATCTGTCATTATGTCAAATTTAATCATATTTTGTTATTATATTAACTTTGTATCTTGGTAATTAGCTAGTGCTATGTTTATAACAGAACGTTCGTTGTATATGATATGTAAATCTGAGTCAGTATAGGGTGGACACAATCACGCGACAAACAAACATAACAAAATTACACACCCTGTATGTATAATGTATATAATATACATATATATACATACTGTATACATATATCCATAGTAACAACAGAAGCATTATAAAATAGCTCTTTCAATATAACCAAACTATATACCATCTAATAATTTATTATTCACAACATTTAAGTATCATATAATGAATCTATTATCCAAAACTTTATTGCTTTTTCATGTAAATTAATTTATACTATATAATGAAATATATATATATATATATATATATATATATATATATATATATATATATATATATATATATATATATATATATATATATATATATATATATATATATATATATATTTATATAAAATTGATAAAAGTCGAAGTGTAAATTCATGTACATATGATTTAAATAATATTATTCATATTTATTTTTTATATCAAAGAATGCAGAACAAAATTATTATTAAAATTATAAAATAATTATTTTAGGATCCATTTAAATTAGAAAGAAACATAAAAGTTGAACTATAACATAAAATATAAGTACAGTACTATTAATTATTGGCTAACTTTTTATATTATGTATAGGATTATCTTTTAATTAAAATTTTCCATTAGAAAAATAATACTTATATAAATATACAGTATTATATAAAAGAATGATATGTATTGAGGGTAAAAAAAACACAACCAAATTACGAGATTACTTTAAGACTTTTTATCATGAGATAAATAAATCTCTTGGGTGCTACTCTATATCAACAAACATATTAATATTATAGATGTGTTGAGGCCAAATCTTCATATTATACAATATACTAGCGAGAATATAATATATAGTTATACTTTTGTACTCGGCTTAAGGCTATTTAAGTAAATTTATGAAGCTATAATAATGTCGTGTACTGTATTTTAACATATATATAACAATACATATATATATATATATATATATATATATATATATAAGCAAAAGCTTCTCATCTTTTTGCTTACCTTGCAGGTAAATCCATCAAACTATAAGCATGTATGTTATATATTATATGAATATATATATCTGTGACCATAGCTTGCTTTAGTGGTATGTATATTACATTCATATATATATATATATATATATATATATATATATATATATATATATATATATATATATATATATATATATATATATATATATATATAGTATTATATATAATATGTCTAGCGGGCAAAGTAAAGAGCTAATCCCTAGACTTGTGTATATGTATGTATATATTATGTACATGTCCTATATGCTTGTGGTCACTTGATATCTGACACTGATGTATACTATACTATACTTTATATATGTATGTATGTATCGTATGGCAGTATAGTCACTATAACCATTTGATTAATTAATTCTCAGGCTCCGCTCGATATTTTCTCTAGAATAGAATGGCTTTCCAACATTTACTTCTCTCTCTCTCTCTCTCTCTCTCTCTCTCCTCTATCTCCCTTATTATACGTACTTTTTTATCGTTTTACATTTACGTGTCGAGGAAATTAAGGACTTAATTTTTTTTCTTTTCTAAAATTCTCCAGAAGATGTCTCTGCTTGCGGAAGTTCATCAACGTAAAGTTTTTTTCCCATCCCTTTCATTATATATATATATATATATATATATATATATATATATATATATATATATATATATATATATATATATATATATATATATATATATATATATATATATATATACATTGGAGACAGTGGTTGGGGGATTTAAGAGGGAAAAAATTAATTAATGTGAAAGATATCAAAAAGATGTAATATTTTTATATAATAACTCTACAAAAAATTAAAAAGTAAAATAAAAAGTAAGAAAATGCCACAGGACTTAAAAATGTAATATTAAAAAAAATGTAAAATATTCAATATTATTAAAAGAAAAAAAATCAACTTTAATATTAAAAAATTTTAAAACAAAAAATGTTGGTATTTCATTCTTGATATTTTTTTAGTTTATTAAAGGTTTGCAGTAACTCAACTTAATTAAAACTACTTTGAAATATCATTATGATAGCTCTATGGCTTTTTATTTTAAACTAAATGCATTATTATTATATCTCTATTGCCAAGCTTCCCCTTCTCTTTTTATTCAATCATATAGCCTCTAGTGGCCTAAACTTTAAAAAAATAAAAATAAAGGTAATCATAAATTTTTAATAAGCTTTAATTGTCATGAAAAACTTTTTAAAAGGTAAAAAAAAGGCAGTGTTTTAAATTTTAAATGTTTTTTGTAGCATTTTTTTATGTCTTTAGTGCATGGGTTTTAGGTTATTCCTTTTTAAAAACTTTTTTTTTCAATTTCCCTACTTGTGGTATATCTGGTCTGATTCAGTGTACTTCTTTCTCCGAACTCAATTAGCAAGTTGGGCCTCTCTTTGCGTCAAGAGTACAACCCTGTTGGGGGACTATATATGAGGAACTCTGTGGACTGATCCACATGGAATAAAAACTGTTTTTATTACAACTTTTAACTTACATTGCCACAAGTTTAATGCAATAAATTGGATGCCAGCACTAAAGAAAAAATATATAAAAAAATAAACTTTTTTTTCCAGAAATGAAAAATAATTTGATTATATTCAAAGATTACTTTTTATGGTAGTCTTGGGATTCAAGTTTGTTTATAATCATGTTAAGTTCTTTCCATGCTTTTGCTTTGCTTATTTTATACTTTCTTCGTCGTTGTTCTTACAGCCCAACAACTTAATTTTAAGCTTTCAGGAGAGAAGGTTTTGGTTTACTCTTTGTTTGCTTTTTTTTTTTTTTTTTTTTTTTTAGATAGAAATAAAATTAACTTTTACCATTTTTATATATTAATTAAAGTTAAAATAAAAAAAGTAGCAAGAGACGAGAGTGAGAGAGAGAGAGATAGAACTTTTCACTTTTAAAGTTACGATGAAATCATTTTTAAATAACTTATCAAAATTTTATAAAGTTTATAAAAGTCATCTTATCTTAAATATAAAAAAAACTGTCATTTTAAATTTGTTTCACAAAGTATAATTTTTTTAAGGCGTAGGTAGGAATTAAATTAGAATATTTAGGAGACAACGTGATTTTCATTTTTATATACGTATTTTTGTTATTTATTATTCCAAATAAAAAAAAAAGTTCATTTTTTTTTTTATATATCTGTTCTTTTAGAAAAAAAAAGTATTTATGAAAGAATTGTATTTTGTATGAAGAGATGTTTTAGATGAATAACTTTCTTTGGTTTAAATAAAATCTTGAAGCTTATAGGGAATCACAGTCAATTTTGCTTATTAGTTAAAACAAACATAAAAATATGGTCTATAGTATAAGAGATAAAGAGAATATAAAATCTCATACATCATAATATATAAAGATAATTGAACAGATTATCTTTTACATTATTATGGTAATTCCTTTCACTTCTCTTTTTATTCTAGATTTTGATTTATGTAAAAGTATTAGTTACAAATTTTTCTTCTTTTGATTTATTACTCTTACATGAGGTTTCACAAAAATTTTCTATGAATAATACAAGGGTTTTTACGTCAATGCTTTTACTTTTCTTTTTTTATTATTTGCTACCTCATCAACTTTATATACTCTGTCTTTTTTCTCTTTATATATATAATATATATATATATATATATATATATATATATATATACACTCGTATATGTAGTAGTGTGTGTATGTGTGTGTGTGCTGGGTTGTATATAGAATCGAAGTCCATTGTGTTACTTGGCCAAGCAAAAGCTTTAGGGCATTGATTGTGTGATGTGGGGGAGCAGATGGCGCATTAGCACCTCGTCCCTTACTCTTTGCCAACCTCAGCTTGCTCACTATCTTGTGTTCTCCATTCCTGTCTGTCTGCTTACTTGCCTTACTGTTAGGTGACCGTATCATTAGTTCGACTTTGTGTGAATCGTTTTACAATAGGATTTTATATTTTATTCACAAGATTATTCTGTTTATTATTTTTTTTTAATAATTTTTATGAATATAATAAAATTTTATAATTGAATATCTGAATTATTTAAGTTTTGTAAAATAATTGCTGACACCTCTTTTGTTTTAAGTTATAACTCTCCTTGCTGAATATTAAAAATTAGATTATAAATTATTGTTGACGCAGCTTTATTTTACAATAATTGAAATTTAATTTATTCTTTTAATATATTATCACTAAATATTAAAATTTCAACAAAAAGCATTGTCTTTATTAACTGAACAGTAGTAATATTGTTGATTAAAAAAATAAGTGGAAAAAAAATGAAAAAATTAATTAGTTTAATATTTAATAATTTAAATATGAAAGAAATCTAAATTAATTAGTAAATACCACTTACAGATGTCCGACTATAGATATAACAGTGAAGTTATCAAGCTTATAATTACAATTAAATAGTAAGTACACCAAGAAAAAGAATGGGTTAAATTTCAAAACATAACTTGTCTGTAGTAATGATGCAAATTAAAAGTAACCAAATGAGAAAAAATCCGTAATGAACCATATGCAAAATTAAGTGATATTAATACAATATATTTACAATAAAAAAATCAAAGGTTAATTAAACAGCTATAATAAAAATCTATATATTATATAATCCATCTTTAGCTTATGACATTATTCCTCTCAACTTTACTTTAATCAATGTAAATGTTTCTAATAAAACTACGACCAAGCATAAAACTAAATTACGTAGGAAGATGTAATTCAAAAGATTTATATATATATATAATTTTATGGTATTCAGAGAGCAAAGAAGAGCACATTTTAGTAAGTAGAAAATTTCACACGCACATTTAGTATAAAATTGACAGTGTGTGAGATTAAGTTAAGCACGTGAAATAACCAGTAAATACAGATAGATATATATTATATATAGGTAGATAGGTAGGTAGGTAGGTATAGGTTTAATATCAAAGACTGAAATTTAAACTTGAGATTGCCTTTGATATAAGTGAGCCAGGAGATGAAGCATGTTGTTGATACGTGTGGTTAAACACAACTACTTATGTGCGTGCTTATATACTTCAAACTAAATTACACTCCTTACTTTTTTTGATTTTATTCCATCTATCTATCTATCTCTTTCTCTCTCTATCTATCTATATCTATATAATATATATATATATATATATATATATATATATATATATATATATATATATATATATATATATATATATATATATATATATATCTGTGTAAATTTCATTGATCAAGTAATTACTTTTGACAATTTTGTGAGTTTAAATTTAATATACGCGTAAAAAGGTAAAATTAAAAGCTATTTAGTTTTTATAATGAATAATTTATAAAAGTTGTGTATTTTAAAACGTTTGTAAAAATATAATTTATTAAAATGAGTTTTTTTTAATTGCTTTATTTTTCTTTTTTAAACTTTGTTTTATAAAAATTTGCAAAGCTCTTTGATGATTTATCAAATTATAAATCTATTAATTGTAAACATTGAATTTCTATATCAATTTTTACTATACGTACTTTATGAATTTACTTTTGTAACAAAGAAGAAAAATTAATGTAATCTAAAAATAACTTTAAAGGTAAAATATATAGTAATTAAAAGTTAAAGAATTAGTAATCAAACATTCAACTTCTTTATTTATTTTAACAAATTACACAATACATTTTACATTATATATATATTTTTTCAAAATATAGTATAGTGTTTAATTTTTCTTTAAATAACGATATGTTAATAAATAAAGCTATATTATTTATAATATTCTTAAATAAAAATTTGATTCTTTGGTTAATGGTAGCTGTTATTAAAAGATGCGCTTAAAAGTTGTTGTTTTTTTCTTCTTCTGGTTATACCTAGTTACAATTACATAAAAAATAATGTAGAAACATACAAATTAATTAATAGACCAAAATGTATGACAACCACTTATTATAATAAAATATTATCAAAATTATTAGCAATTATTTGGAATCAAACCCATTCACTTTCTTATAAAAATAAGTTAGTAGTATGGTCCCTAAAATTATTAACTAAATTGACTCAATTTATCATGTACACTTGATTTTTTTTTTTTTTTTTTTAATAAAAAGTACCCAAAATACTGAAATTGTGATGCCGAATTCTAATAACAATTAAAATTATTTTTTATTGTTAAAAAAATTTAATAATAGGTTTATTTAAATTTAGTATATAAATTTAAGATTTATTTATTTTTTGAAGGGAACTTTTTTATTATATTACGCAAAAATAAACAAACAAAAAACTTACGAGTATTGAAAACTTTTAAGTAAAATTAAGTGGAGGACGTGTAAAAATTTAACATATATACTTAAAAATTATTTCGTAAACTGATAGTGGATCTCTTTGCAATAAATTGAATTTTAAGAACAAACTTTATTCCCGATTAATATTCAAAATAAAGGAACATGTAATCATATTGCATTTATTTTTAGTGCAAACATAATATTTACCTTAAATTTACCAACTTAAAAAAAAAAAAAGTTAAATATCCTCTTTTCATAATGGGGAAAAAAATTAAAAGTAATATCATTTTTTTTTTCAACGTTAGAGATGAATGCAAAGCAAAATAAATTGCTAACAAGCGAAAAATAAATCTTGGTTTATATAATTTTTTTTATACGTATATGTACGACTGGAGTTGCATGATTCATGTGTGCAGCAGGATTAAAGTCAGGACTTGGCTTAAGTTAGTGGCACCACAAATATTATAGCAGCACGTACTCAACTCAATATGTGGATTTATAAACCTCAATTAATGATTAATCAATTATTTAGAGAAACAGTTCTGTGTGGATATAATATTAAATCCATTGGATTATACTCTTTATACGGGTATAGAAATATGTTTTTATAAAAGTTGTCAGAAAAAAATTTATATTAAAAAAAAGCCTTTTCAATTTCACACGTTACAAAAAAAAAAAAAAAAAAAAAAAAAAAAAGATTAATCTGACTAAAAATGTCATTTTTAGTTAAAAAAAATATTTACAAAACTGTATATTTAGAAAAGGGGAAATTTTAGAGAGAGAGAGAGAGAGAGAGAGAGAGAGAGAAATTCTATTCGATTTGCTTACATAGTAAAGTGCATGCTGTCGTTTTTTTTTCTGGTTTCCCCACGCAATATTATGAGGTACTGTGCAAACTGACTGCTGGGCTTGATTTTTTTTTCCAACTCACATCGTTATTATTAAAATAAAACTCGATGTTTGTTCTTCTTAGCGAGGTTTGACTGTACGTTCAGCAGGAGCTGGAATTTTTGAATATCCCGTGGCATCAAATACTGGTAGAAGTTCACGAATTTTAGCTCCTATCATATTAGCCCCAGCATCGGCAGGTAAACCCTTTGAGGCTCCACCAGAAGCACCAGCAACGTTTTTCTTTGTAGGACGCGCAGCCTCCGTGGGGAAAAATGTAGCACCATAAAAATCCAAGCCATTTTGTAGTAACGTGTTAGCTTCATCCTGTGAAAAAACATTACCAACAAAATATATCAGCAAATCATCGTATTGATAGCGGGAGCGAGTGAGCGAGAGAGAGAGAGAGAGAGAGATGTTAAAGAAAAACGAATATTTAAATATGTCTTTACCCATCTAAGCTTTTTTTTTTAAAAGATTATACATCAAGAAGGAAAAAAAATCATATTAAAGATGTGTATGTATATGTGTGTTTTTTTAGCCCTAAGGAAAAAAAATGTATATTTTTTTATAGTGATAGTTCTAAAATATGCATGAAAATGTCAAATGTTTAAAGTTTGAACGCTTGATATGATATAGGAGTTTACGAGCTTCTCTTCTTCTTCGATCACATAAAAAATATACATACATACACAACACTATATACAAGTAAATTGGTCATAGAACATGCAAAGAAAGTAGGTAGTAAGGAGGGAGAAAATATATTTTATAGTAAAAATTTGTTATGTATATGACATCAAATGAATGATGTACATAGACTCGTATGCAAATAGACTGTACAAAAAGAGAGAAAAAAAATCTTATTAACTTTATTCTAATACATAGTAAAATACTATACAAAATTGAAGCAATTTAGAATTTTAGATTTACTCATAATGTAATAAAGTAACATTTTTTTTCTAACGACAGTAAAAATTTAAGATATTTTTATTCATCGATTTTTTTAGAAGAGAGAAAAAAAAAAAAGAAGTAAATGCATTGATATTAAGTGCACGTACTAAATTATTCAGTGATTTTCCCCCTCTTCTTTCGAGAAAGAATATTTTTATGAGGATATTATCGTAATGTATTATATCGGTGAACATTTACTTAAAGCTTAAAAAAAATCATTTTAGAAAAAAAAAAAAAAAAAAAAAAAAAAAAGTAAAGAAAAGAAAAGAAAATAAAGAAAGTTAAAAGTATAGAAAGTCAAAAGGAGATTAAATTGATGGTAAAGGGGAGTTTTATGATTTTTTTTTCTTTTTGCCATAATTTGCGTCAAATTTTAGATACGATAATGTTACTTCATGCTGAAGTTATGATCAATTAATGTTAGGGAAAAAAATCATGGTTGGTAAAGATATCATATATAGGGAGAAAGAAAAGGAGAGATTTTTATTTTAAAATAATTATAAATATACTGTAGAATTTGTGTTAAATTTCCAAAACATTCACATTAACGAAACAAGAGAATCGGATAAACATAACTTTAAAATTTTTATAGATGAGAGATTTTATTTACCCATGTGGAAAATTGTTATGAAATGAACAAGTGTTAAGCTTATTGAAATATGTTTCTAATTTTGTTTGTGTTTCGCAAGTAAATTTATAGATAAAAAAACAAAACGTATAAAATGTAATATATTTTACATGACTGACGCAAAAGAGAAAATAGAAAATAGTTGCATAATTTAATAATTCATATAGCCAATTAAAATTTCAGAGATAGAAAAATAATAATGCATACCTGCGATCCAAGCGTGATGCGAACTAGCGGACAGAATCCTGCCACGGCATTGTTAGTTGCTGCGGCTGGTAAAGGAGGCGTGGGTCCCACGTTTTTATCCGTTGGCGATGCCGTGTTACCCGACGTGATCGCAAGTTGCCCACCACTACTTGTTCCACTCGTCACTCCTGGTGTCGGTGGAGCTCCGGGCAGACCCGTCACCACGCGGCTCACCTGTCAAAACACCCGTGAGCACGCGTCAACCACATTTCACACAAATCAACCTTTGAAAATATATAATTATAAAATAACTTTAATATTTCACAATACACTTTAATAATTTAGTTTTTAAACCAGTAAGGTTTTGAAACAATTCAAGTTAAAAAAAAAAAAAAAAAAAAAAAAAACGTATCTAGTACGGTCAGTTAGAAACAAAATTGTGTGTATATATGTATGTGTGTGAGTGAAACTGAAAGTCATTGTGTTAATTAAATTAGAGTACGTGATGAAGTTAGAAATCACGTATATACTCACCTCTACAACTGACTGGAACTTAAAGAGTGAATGACGAATATCCTCAACAGGGACGGCTTCTGGTACGTCTAATGCAAACACTACAAATGTTCTCATTGGACGACATGGAATTGATATTTTCTTGTAGAACCTTGCACCTGTCACCTGTAATTTAATTTAAGTATTAAAACTATGGTTTTTGGAGAAGAAATTAAATCACAGTTCGTTTTTTTTTTAAAGTGATAAGTAATGCAATAAACTATAATGGAAAATAAATTTTTATATATATATATATATATATATATATATCTTGCAGTTCTTATTGTCGTAAATTAAAACGTGAGCAAGAGAAAATTTATATCGCTCTACAGTTGGTTTGCATAAATTTATTTTTATTATAGATCAAATAGAATTATTTTTCCATTAAAAAAATAAATATTATTAAATAATACTTTCAACGAAATAAAATTGATGGTATAAAAATTTGTTATATTATAAAAACTACCAAGAGAATTGTCATTATTTTTTATTACATTTGTTACCTTATGAAATCCCTTCTTATAAACCGCTGTACAATCATCAGGTTCAGCAAATTTAAATAAAATTCCAGTCGCAGTTTTTGTTAAAGAGAATAGTCCTTTAAAATTCATTTTTTCACATATTTGTCCTGCTTTATCTAATGTCAATTCATTACTTGGAGTCAATAAAAAGGCTCCTTTTGTTAGAAAATTACGTTCAGTATCTGATAATTCAGAATCTGAATTAAAATTGTCTTCTTCTCCACCACTGTCTGGATCAAGAATTTGTTGTTGGGCGTGAGATGTCATTCTTGAGGTGGAGCTGACTTTTGATGTGGATAATTTTGATGATGACGTCATACTTTTCTTCCTGTTAGATTGTACGTTCTCGGAGCCACCCTCTTCCGTGTGATTCTCGGCGGAACCAGACGCGACCCGCTCCGCATCCGCTGACATTCTCTTCTTCGTCTTCTTCTCTCTTATTTCGCTTAGTTTTTTTATCTTGCTTTTTTTTTATTCTTTTTTTCTCTAAAAACAAAAATTTCACAACGTAATGTTACTCTCTTTTAATGTTCCGTAAAATTACATAGAGAAACTCTCTCTCTCTCTCTTTCTCATACAAGAAGAAAAGAATTTTTATACGTATAAGTTTATATTATATATTTTTATATATATAAATTTTTCTTTACTTTTTTATATAAAAAAATCTCTGCGTGTCTTACGTGCCAAAGTAGCTCGACGAAGAAAAAAAAAAAAAAAAAAAACTAAACGTCAAATAAGAACAAGAAAATACGAAAACACTAGTATAACTTACACGATATTATTATATTTTTTGTCTGTACTTTATATTTTCTCTGCATAACTATGTTATTTTTAATTTAAAGTAATCCAAAAGAAACACTGTAAAAGCAAAATAATCTTTATATTTAGAGTTTTTATGTACAGAGAGTGTGCGGCATGCAATAATGAAAGAATATTGTATACAACGTAACAAAAAAAAATTATATAACATACAACGTAAATAATATATTTAATAAAGCAATGAAAAAATGAAACTGTTTTTTTTTAAAGAGATACTATAAAGCTGCAATATTATCACATTTTCAAATTTTTATTGCAGGAAAAAAAAACTTTAAAGTTTTGTAAAAAAAAAAAAAAAAAAAAAAAAAGTTAAACCACTGCAAAAGATACGAAGAAAATTGCTAACTTTTTTATTGAATTATTTTAACTTTAACTCACAACTATTTTCTCATTTATTAAAGTCGTACACAAAAAATAAATTATTTTTTCATGTAAAAAAAAAAAAAAAAAAAAGAAGAAGAAGAAGAAGAAGAAGTAGAGGAAATTGTGACGCAAGACTTAAACGTATGATATACTCATCAATTACATCTCTTAAAACAAGCAGAAGAAAAAAAGTTTACCTCAATTTGGTTGGTTATCACTTTGACACTTAACAGAAAAGATCTTTTCAAGTTTTGAAAAATGTGTAAATAATTATAAAATAAATTAACAAAGTAAAATAAGAATAAAACTTTTTGTTTTAACAAAAATATTTGTCTTAAAATCACCAATAGTATTAATATTATAAAAAATATTGAATCACTGAATTTCACTAAAAAAAATTGTTCACTTCATTGAACATTTAACCAAACACAAATTAAAATTTTAACACCACAATATATACAATTTTGTTGTTTTGTTTTAAATAAAAACAATAATGATATAAATTTATATATATATATATATTATGAAAAAATGAAATGAGTTACTTACGAAACGCTGCTTTCTTGGTCGTAAACAATGTGGATGTGTCCCGAGTATCTAAAGGATGGGCGACTTATATAGCAAACTAAGATCTCCGCCCAAGATGAGTTCACTATAATGGCCAGCTACCGGCATCTTTACACTGTAGCAAACACGCCTCCTTAAAAAATGGTGTACACGTGATGATTATTATTGCATTACTTGCTTCAACGAAATGTTCAATTTTCAATCTAATTTCTGAGATCAATATTATTATTGTAACTTTTTGCTTGAGGCAGGAAATTGAAAAACAAAAATAATAATTTGCAATTTAAAATATGTGTATGTATGTATAGATTTTTTTTTTCATCAATATTGTTAAGAGTGGGAGATACAGAGGAGGGAGAGAGAGGGATTTTTTTTAACACAATTTAATATCTTAGAAAGCTATTAGGAACTCATCTTTTAATTGCCACATCATTAAATATAGACTTGACAAAAAATATATATATGAGTTGTAATTATAATGAAAGATATAAAGTCATCTTAATTATGACAGTAGTAGAGTAAAATTAAATTAAACAAAAATTACGACTTTACCACTTTTATAGATTAATGATGATAAAAAAAATTTTTTTTTTTTTTTTTTTTTTGATGTGAACAAATTTTTTACGATAAATTAATATATAAATTTTAATTAATTTTTAATCCTTTTTATATATAAAACACAACAAAAAAAAGTTTTCATTTATTATTATAAAAATTTATGATAAAAATATGATGTAAAATTCATTAATGTGATTAAATTTAGATTTATATCACATTTTATATATTATACAAAATTTATACGAAAATTCCCATCAGAATGCAACCTGATATTTTACGTATTTTATAAGAGACAATAATTATGTTATATAATAAATATATATATATATATACATATTCGCGCTGCGATTTGATTTCAATGAAGTTGTATAAATTAATTTAATCTACTTCAATGTTAAAATCTCCCAAGCCACATAACAGAAAAAAAAAAAAAAAAAAAAAAAAAACTCCCCTCTTTTATGTAATTTAACTCCCATAACATTATACGCATAAAATACATACCACAGCACGATAGAGAAAGAAATTTTCTGCTACTCTGCTTTTTAATAGATCATTATTTTTTGTTTATATCTATATATTATTTATAATGTATATATTTTTTAATTGGATATGTATCTTATTTCAATTAAAAAATAAAAATTTATTAAAAGCGATCAATTTAATTTTAATCAATTATAAAAACATTGTTATCAATTATTATTAATTTACTGAAGTTACATATATATCTAATATACCAGCATATGTGTTCTCATTTTTTTTTCAATTGGTATTATTTTTATGATGAAAAGAAAAGTTTGAAAAAGTTGAAGCTTTAATACGTATTTAATGTTCAAATTAATAACTATTAGTTTATTAACTATATAAAGGCAAAAAGTTTTAATTTATACACATTATTTGTATATACTTTACTCACATCATTTCATTACATATTACTGTTAAAAGAACGATTCTTTATTATGGCAATGCTTTGAAAAATAATTAACTCTATTAAAGTTCAGAAATTAACGCACACTGATCTGATTTCTGTTATAAATAGGGTACTGCTATAATTATATGTAATAATTTAAAAATGTCAGAATTATCACGGAAGAACTATTTATCATTGTTTGAAAAACAAAAATGATTGCATAAAGTTAGTTTACATTTTTTTTTTAATTTTTTTTTTTAGATTTGTTATTGTATATTATAATAAACTTCTAAGCTTATAAGTTATTCTCTCACTCGTTCTATTTTTTTCCTCTATATAAATTATTATTTGCAATTCAATACAGCTATGGTAATTATTTTATTCTCATTATATATTTTGTTATTTTAATGAGGCATATTGATTATTTAGAAGAAATATTTGTACAACAAAAATAAAATTAAATGCCAATTGTATGCAAATTATTGTTTGTAATCGTAATTTAAATAAATTTTTATTGTGATTTACATTTTTATATTTTAGGTACGCCAATTTTTTTTTTTTTTTTTTATATATACAGGGTACTCAGGAATATCATGATAAAAATTATGTATATATAAAAAATTAAAATATGTTGCATGTAATAATAATAATTATAATGAATAACATAACTTTGAGCTTAATTTTTATTGTTGCCAATTCAATATTTGGAAGCTAATGATTAATAATGATGGAAAAACAAATTACTGCAAAAAATATGTATAGTTCTGGAATTATTTATATTTGAAAAGCAGCAAAATTTCTATCTCTAAATTTTTAACGTGCAATTAGAAGGGTTAATTCTTTTTTTTTTATTTAGTTTTTTTTTACAAAGACGAAAAGAAAAGGTGGAGGTAGAAAAGCACATGACTTACAGGAACGCCTGGCATTATATTAAGTGAATGTGTGTTTAGGACGCCTATAGCCGGCAAGTTTGTTGTTATGAATTAGTATGAATTAGTTGGTCGCTGTACGCAGTTTAGTCTCTCTCTCTTTCTCTCTCTCACCTCGCGTGCCAGACCAAGATAATTAACTTATGCAGGTGGAACTAAACAGTTTCACCACCATGTTACCACGTTTATATAATTTTACTTTTTTATGACTTAGCAACATTTATATCATATAACAAGTTTTATCACTTTTTTTGTATGTAGGTAAACATAGACGACAAAAAAATCAATATAATTATACAAGCTAGAGAATAACTTAATTTTATACCAATATATTAAATTTAATAAAATTGAAAAAAAAATTAAATTACATTGTAAAATATTGGTTTTTATGATTTTTTTTTTTTTTTTTTTTTTCAAATTATAAAACAGTTTTAGTTAGAACATTTATTCTGGACAGTGGAATAAAAATGCCCTCGGTAGAAGGTGTGGTGAGAAACCACTGTCCTGAAAATATATTTCTCTTATTGGGAATATAACATGAGATACCATTAGCAACTATTCTAATGATTTTCCATTATTGAAGCTGTAGGATTTTCTCGGTTAAATTGAATTCCCCTTAGAAATACATTTTTAATTTAAGAAATATATATTCGAAAAAAGGGAGAAAAAATGTGTCCTCAACACCTTATTATATATATATATATATATATATATATATATATATATATATATATATATATATATATATATATATATATATATATATAATCAAACGTGTTAGATATCAAATAAGGCTTTGGTGGATAATAAGTTAGCTTCTTTTCCTCTCCTTCTCTCTTTTCCTTTTGCACACACACCCTGCTTGGCTGCCTGGTTGCCTGACTATACCCCTGGAGAATAAACTTTTACATGGCGACAGATGACAATGATGAGGACGATAATGATTTTCTTCAGTCTCAAGTTTACTTTACTTTAGCTTACTTTACTACTTATAAAGAAACTCACTTACTGAGTTATACGAGTGTGAGTTAAGATTATATAATAAAGATGAAAAGTGCTAAAGAAGTCCTGCAAAGGGAACAAGGGACTCAAAAATCTAACAAAAGTGTATTTTAGTCTCATATATATATATATATACATACACACAATTTGACGTATTATTATATAATAGCAATGTTTCGTGGTGTATATCATGTAATAAGAGTTTAGTATGTACAGTACGTATGTACAGTACGTATGTACAGTACGTATGTACAGTACGTATGTACAGAGTATAATTATGTATGTGCATGTCGTCATTTTACTTTTTACTATCAGATTATAGATAAGCAAGTAAAAAGTCCTTTAAATACACATGAAATTACTCTCATTCATTCTCTCTCTCTCTCTCTCTTTTCTCTCTCTTTAAATGTAACTATGTAAAATAATTAAGATGAAACAAAAAGTTAATTTAATATTCACCTTCTTTAATATATCACCTTAATGTTATAAAAACTTTTCTTAAATGAATTTTAATTACTTTTCTTAATATATATATATATATATATATATATATATATATATATATATATATATATATATATATATATACATATTATATGATGTTACACTGAATATTTGACACTTAAAATGTGTTTTTAAATTGTAATACATAAATTTAATAATATCATAAATTTTAATTATAATATAAAATAGACTAAAAATTTAATTTAATTTCTATGCAATGACGGAGCACCTTAGCAAATCACAGAGAATGAGAGAGAGAGAGAGAGAGGTGAAACTAATTTCCTATCATTTGTCAGACCAGAATCTTGTTTATAGCAATTTTTAAAAACAAACAAACACAATCACCGCAATGAGTTCGAATTTTTTTTTTAAAGAGAGGAACTACACATACATTTTCATATTGAAAGCTAATTACAAAATAAATACATATAAATAAATATACATACATATATACACTCTGGCCAAAACATGGTCATTCTCGCCAAAAGCTGTATCCGCGGTGCTAAACCAATCAGAGAGCGTGTTATAAACCTACTAGCCAATCACAGTTGACTTTACATAGTTAATTACACTGCATCCGCTCGAACTAGTATTGGGAGAAGTGTACATATATATTTTTGTGTCCGATTTAACTTTATTATCTATTATCTATATAATGATTATTGACAAAAATATTTGAACACTTTTTGCAACTAAAAAATGTAAATACACTTCACATATAGGTGTTAAATATAACAAATATTCTTATATCAGAACGTAATAAAAAAATCTTAATAATGCAAAAAGAGAGTTATATAGTACAACTGAGAATAATTTCTTTATGTTTCCTTTGTTTAAAAGTATCTTATATATAAATACTGTATACTTTATTTTATTTTATTTTATTATTATTATTATTTTTTTTTGAAAATAATATAAAAACACACATACATACAGTATACATATTTGAGTGTGTTACTGCATACGTGTATGACAATTATTATATGTGTGTGTGGTCGTGCACAAGTGGTGACATCTGTTAAAGTATGTGTTTTTTTGCCACGTGTCAAGTTATATTACAATCCTAAAGTACCCACCTGAGGTCACGGCTACCAAATTGTGAGTGCAGGCAACTCAAGTCATCTTGACTCATTCTCTTACCTGAGGTATCTTTATATATATATATATATATATATATATATATATATATATATATATATATATATATATACACACACACGTTATAGCGACTTACATGTCACGGAGTCTCAGTTTTTATAATAACTAAACTCACGAAACATATTTTATAAAAGCCACCATATTGACCATAGTTTATATAATAATTAAATAATATAATCTCTCATCTTATACTATATAAAGCTAGTGTATATAAGTCGCTTTTTAATATAAGATCTTGACACATGATGACTTTAATTGGATTTAAATTTTAATCAATTTTTATATAATATATAAAAAATATTAATGAAATATATACCATTAATCTTTTTTAAGGACTAATTTTTATGAAAACTGAAGAAATATAAAAGGGGCTATACAAAAAAAAAGTGTAAAGTGTACGTATTATATAGAAAGATAGATGGCATTTTTTTTTTTTTTTTTTTACGACGAATATAAATGGGCGTTATTTTTCTTGTCATTTCCAAGAGAAGTTAAAATTTATGTGGACGTGGGTCACTCTTTATATATAATGATAGATATGGTCAGATTACACCGTTTTTTTTTATTGCAAAAGCTTATAATGTAATTAGTAATGGTAGAGAAAAAAGAATTGATTACTTAATCTGATTTTAAAAATATTATGGAAACACTGATCAATGTGTCAAATTTATAAAATTGATATTCTTTTTTTTTTTTTTTCTAATTCTCAGCACGAAATTTTCATTATTTATCATATTATACGTTGATTATTATTTTTTTTTATCTTTATGATGTATGGGAGCATTTTTATATTAATAATTTTAAATAATATAGAACGTGGTATGAAAGTGAATTAATGTTATATAGTCTTCTCTTTATTTAAAATAATAATAATTTGTACTTTACTCTTTTAATTACATTAAAATTCAGTTTATGAATTTTGTAATAATGATAACAATGTAACTAAAGTGTAATATATTTCTCTCTCTCTCTCTCTCTCTCTCTCTCTCTCTCTCTCTCTCTCTCTCTCTCTCTCTCTCTCTCTCTCTCTCCCTAACATAGTTAAACTGTATGATGGTTTAGGTACATGAAAGCAAGGAACCAACTGTTCAATTTTTATTATAATATTCTAAACAAATAGCTCTTTGTATAATTACGCACATTGAATTATAACTTATATAGTTTCTGTACGGCTCTTTAGAGGTAATATAAAGTTAGATATGGTTTTTAATTATAATAACAAAACAAACAATTAAGAAAATTATTAATAATAATTACTTATATATTTACGTAATCTAAAGGAAAATAATGATTTATTTACTTTAAGTAAACTTTAAATAAAAGGCTTATAATTAAATAATAATAACAACAATATTATACTCTTTTAAAACATTTGCAAAAAAAAAAAAAAAGAAAAAGAAAGGAAATAAGTTTTTATTTGTATAAAATATTAACAATAAAATATCTTAAATTTAATTGTTTATTTAGAAATTTTAAAAGCTTAAAATTCTGTTGTTAAAAGATGTAATTGTGATAAGTAAATAATAGTAATTATAAATAAAGTTCACTTTTCTTAATGTTAAACCAAAAAACAAGAAGTTTACAGCTGATGACACGCATTGTGATACATTTCTGTGGAGTACGCTTCATATTATAATACACTTTAATTAAATGCTTAAATAAATATAGATAATTATTTGAAAAAGAACAATGAAAAAAGTTTTTAAAGGTAGTTTAAATGATTATATATATTTGTATAATAATATACAATTGTCAACAAAATGAGAGAAGCGTGCAAAATTTTGTGGTGTAGTGAAACAAGTTGTTAAACGATATAAACACAATACAAATTTGACATAGAAGAACAATAGAACGATACAACACAGAGAGAAAGGGAATGGGAGGAAGGGAGTAGAGAAAAAAGATTAGAAAAGATAATAATATTAAGAAAACGGGTGTTTTTAGTTGCATAACTTGAGTTTTGTCTAATGTCTCTAAACAAAAATGAAAACACTTTGCACTTTGGCAACCTCACAACTTGTGTTATTTTCTTCACGAAAATGAGAAACATTCTCTTGTTGTTTGCTATTTTCTCTCTCTCTCTCTCTCTCTCTCTCTCTCTCTCTCTCTCTCTCTCTCTCGCCCAAGTAGAGTTGTGCTATTCAGACCCTTCGTGTTTCATTGCCAAGTAAATGAAACACCAACTCTTGGGTACATCCCTACTCTCTCTCTCTCTCTCTCTCTCTCTCTCTCGGATCTTGGATCTCGGAACAAACGAAGCATGTAAAAGAAGCTTAATGAGACTCCCAGCAAAAGAAAAAGAATGAGAACAAAAAAATATATATATAGACCCATGAGATGAAACTGTTCTCTCTCTCTCTCTCTCTCTTCCTCTGGAAAAATTTTTATATAATGTAAAGTAGTATACATAAAAATGCAGAGAAAGAGTCTGGATATAAAACTTACTGATTAAAAATAAAGAGACGAGAAGAAGAAAAAAAAGTATACACCAGAAACGTTAATTAGTTTTATATTTTAACTTCATATAATTCATCATCTGTTATTATTATAAATACAACCACTACATTTTATAATACATATAGTAAACTTCTGTATATGTATATAGTAAATAAACTAATATCGTACTTACAATGTATATATTTTAAATTACAATTTATATATATATATAAACCAACGAAAATGTTTTTTATTAAGTTTTTTTCTATACTTTGTTGTTTTGTAGTTATATTTTTTTACATGACATTAAAAAATAATAATAATAAAAAAGCTTCACATATAAAATAAAAAAAAGCAACCTTTTGTTATTTTTATATATTTTTTAAATACTAAATTTTTATATCTCTATATATTCATATATTAATTAATTTTAAATGGACTCCATATATATTGTAACATATATTGGACAACAGTTTGTAGGATTCTATTAAATACAATTATTGATTTTTTAGCTTTGTATAATATACATATATGTTTATATTTTATACTAAACAGTTACTTCATAATACAAATTCTCTCTTGTCGTGTTTAAATACGACTGTTACTTTTTAAATAAAAAATAAAATAAAAACGCTTATTTTAAATATGTGTATACTTTTAGTATTGCTTTCAAATTATGTTTCTTTTTTATCATTGTTTCTCTAATATGTACATATTGAATAATTTTTTCCTCTTATTTTATAAAGTTTTCAATTTATAATTTCGATTTTATTCTGTGATAAAATATTAGCTTTGTTTACATATATACATATATATATATATATATATATATATATATATATATATATATATATATATATATATATATATATATATATATATACATACATAATATACTCTTTACATACTGATGGAAAGCTATGTTTTCTTTGTCTGAGCTTATGTATATATATTCACAAAAGCCACGATGTATATAGCTGCAAGCAACATACAAATTCTACTCGATAGTATAGACTTTTGTTGACTTTTGTATTACTAAAAAATTTAATGTTCTTGTTGTATTATTCTAAATAAATAATAACAAATAAAAAAAATACAGATTTATGCTCCTATTTTTAAATCATGAAAATGTTTTCCTTGCGCGAGCTGGAAAATAATAAAAATAATAATAATAGCAAGGTTATAGAAATCATTAAGATTTTTTTCTTTATAGAACTCCACATCATTTAATAACTATGAATGTTAAGATTTAAAGAAAATGGAAAACAATTTTTTTTCTTTCTATTTATAAACTAAATTGATGAATGTATATTTCAAAATTTAGAATCGTCTTTATTTTAAAAGCCTCATTTGTTATTTTGTAAGACATAAAAATTAAAGAGAAATCTACTCAATATATATATATATATATATATATATATATATATATATATATATATATATATATAAAGCAATTAATCAACTTGACTGAAGTATATATATATGCACACAATAAAATTGTTTTGTTTTAAATTTAATTTGCTTTTTCCTTTTTAATTATTTTATAAGAAAATTAAAATATGACTATTTTATTACAAAGTATGTTTTTGTTATTATATGTTTTCAGACTTCAACTATGATGTCACCGGATGTTAGTCGTTCCACTTGTCTGTGCCGCGCCAAACAGAGATGCAGATTGCCTATTGTTGAGACAGAATCAAACAATAAAACTGAAACTCTTCTCTACATAATCAAAGTATTTTTTATAACAACAATATAAATTACATGAAAATCATCTCGTTTTTTTTTGCAAATAAAAAGGTAAGTACCTAAAATATACATATTGTATTTCAATACTCCATAATAATATAATATACATCATTAAGTCAATTAAAATTAATTAAATTTGAAATGTGATATAATTTTAAATTAGTTTGAAATATGGGTACGTGTAAAATATCATGTTTTTAGATTGCATGTGTGACCTCGGTACGACCCTGAGCTTTTTTTTTTTTTTTTTTTTTCGTTGTGTGTTTCCTGAAGGGTGTGGTCATATAAGGGTGTGGGGCGTGACCCCCTTGTGCCACTCTAACATCCTCGCTCACTCGTTATAAAAACCAACAAGACGAACCCGCCCTCAAAAATCGCCTTTTCCTTCATCTCTTCTCAATCACATATAGTTTATTTTAAAATAAACGTTCCTTTATATAACATTTCAAAATGATCATATAATATAATGTGACGTCACTTTTAACCTATATCTGTGCCCCATATCCGTGAAATTACACATGCAATAATTTTTATCACATCTTCTCTCTCTCTCTCTCTCTCTCTCTCTCTCTCTCTCTCTCTCTCTCTGCGATTCTCCCTTCTTCTTTATTATCTTACTCTTATTCTTTCCTTCTTTCTTTCTTCCTTCTATTCTTCTATTCTTCTTCTTTTTTTTTTTTTCTTTTTTTTTTTCTTTCTTTCTTTCTCTCGTTTTTTACAATAAAATATCTTTGTACACACAAAGAAACATCGAAACATCAATTTACCTTTTCTCATTTTTATATTTGTGAATTCGAACAGAAATGATATCAACTGTACCAAAAAAAAAAAAAAAAAAAAAAATGTATTGACTGTCTCTTTTTTAGATTAAAGATCAAAAATCTTCGCATATATACATATAAAAGAAAGTAATAATAAATGTGTATTCAAATTGAAAGATATTTCTTACGTATACATATAAAAATCCAATCTTTAGATATTTAAGACGTGTATAATATAAAAGAAAATGAGTCTTTTTTTGGTATATATAAGAGCACACACACCAAAAAAAGTCAAGTTAAATCAATATTTTTGTGTTCGCATATGTTTGATACTATTGGGCTACGTTTGCTATAAGTCAAGATAATTGGGGACAGCAGTGCCACCGAGCAGTGTGTATGTGTGTGTGTAGTATATATATATATATATAGCGATTCACCCTCTAACTCTCTATACAACAAACGTTCGAATAAAAGTGTTTGAGCTGCAGGTACATTAAGCGTCAAGATATATAGACCATGACGTAAGGTACACGTCAAACACAATGTAAATTTACTATTTTATTTATTGCTTTGCATATTATAAGACTAAAGTAGTTGCTTACTTATGAATAGAGAGACTTACAAAGAGGAGAATTTACATGACGAGAAATGTTTAGATAAAATTACTTGCTTGTTAAATATATATATATATATATATATATATATATATATAAACTCTCTTTCTCTCACTCACTCTCACTCTCCATAACAATGATTTATTTTTGTGTTTGCATAACATCTTGAACAAAAAACATGTCTAATATCCTAACATATCTAAATATCAACGTTGATTTGGCCAGAGTCATTGATTTCTAATTTTTTTTCTATTCACAAAATGGCATCAGACGTCACAGCTCACCTGTATCCGCGTCTGTGGACTAGTGAGCTGTGACGTCATAAACCTGCAGTTGTCATTTTAAGAATGGAAAATAAATTAGAAATTAATGACTTAGGCCAAATCAACGTTGATATTTAGATATGTTTGGATATTAGACAAGTTTTTTGTTCAAGGTGTTCTATGCCTTTAAGTGTTTGTTAATCAGAAGTAAAACTTATCTTAACTGCTACCGAAATTTTGGTATACATCAAGGCTTATAATAAACCTTGGGTATACATCGCTTACACAGTATTGTCATAAATTCGTTTTTTTCTGAATAAACTCTGAAATTGCAAAAACAGCAATAGCATTTGATTTTAACTTGCAGTGTTAAAAGTGACCCCCTCGACTTTCCATGCAAATAATTTTGCTCGGCAACTTGAAGGGTTAGAAGAGAAGAACTCTATATACATATTATAAAGAATATTTTAATAAATATGCAATTTTGAAAATGCGTATAAAATATACACCATTAATATTACTTTAAAATAAAATAATATTAAAAGAAGATTAAATATAATTTTTATTATATGTAAACATTTTTTTTTTAAATCGTTTTACAGTTTACCATAAAAGAGTTATAAAAATTTAATTTGAAAAAAAATGAGATAAAAATAAAATTACAATGATGATTTCAATTACTTTTATAGTAGTTAGATAACAAGGCCCTGCGTTTTAAATAATCTTTGACTATAATAATATGTATTATATATAAGAATATAAGAGAAGGATTTAAGGTTCCCCAGGTTTAATTTCAACCACACCTTATATTTATTACAGTATCATTCATTACTAAATGTAATATCTATCTCATACTTTATTGATGTGTACAGATATTTAATATGTACAGACAAATAAAATAAAATTTATAGTTGATGACTATATATATATGCTTTTCTTTGAAACTTTATTTTAATTATTATTTTAATTTCAATTTCATATAAATATATAATAACAATAATAATAAATGTTTTTTATTACGAGGCCAAAAAGGGTACATACCCACTTACATGGTCCTCTGACTTATTTTTAACATATTCAGATATTATCGTCAGAGTATTTAATTTTTACAATAAAACATAAAATACACAAACGTATATATTATTATTTAACTATAGTAATCATACATGATAAATAGCATTTTTATATTTCTTATTTTAATATACTTTAATTTACTTAAATTTTAATAAGTATTAAATATTCCAATTACAGTTTAACACAAAAAATTAATTTTACTATACAAGATACCTTACATGATAATATCTTGTAAAAGTAAAGCATTTAGTTTTGTTTTCTGTTTCTAAAGTACTTGTTAAACAAAGAAAGGAGTATTTTTTTTTAATCTTTACATATATATATATATAAAGAAAGAAAGGAAAAAAAAACTTGAATACAAGTAAAACAAGAGTGTATTACTATAAACAGTAGCTTCATTTAATAAAGGCCAACGCCCTGCAATTCTAAATTCATTGTCGAGGATTGTACTTGTGTTTGCCAGCCACGCCCATACTACAAACATAAGGGGAAAAAAATCTTACACAAGATGGAATAGATATTTGAAGGGGGTATATAAAGGTACCGCATTATTATTATTATTATAGATCGTTAAATTCATTGTATTATAAACTTACATATCTAGAAAATTTTGCCTTTAAAATTTAAATTTCATATACACAACTTGATTTTTATATTATTTTTCTATATTACAATAGATTTTTTTTTTTACATAATTTTATTATATATTAATAAATTATTTATAGATATCAAAAATATATTATATTATACATTTTATATTACAGTTGATTTTATTTGTATATTATTTATATACTTCAATGTATATACATAAAAAGGAGAGAGCAGTAAAATATAATAGTAATAATAAATTTATGTTGTTTTTGTATAACAATATTATGAAATGATATCACTGTAAAAATTTTAATGCTAAAAGATAAAATCGATTATATAGTAGTTGGTTTGTTATTATTACGGTCATGAAAACTATATCTTTTACATTTAAAATATATAGAATACAACAAGCATGTAAAGTGACGTTTGGAATTAATGAGAAGGACAGATTGTCTCTTTCTCTCTATGTCTCTACGTTATCACACTTATATGTATATAATTTAAACTACGCATATATATATATATATATATATATATATATATATATATATATATATATATAGAGAGAGAGAGAGAGAGAGAGAGAGAGAGAGAGAGAGAGACAGAAAATTATATAAAGCAAGGCATAGGCATATCACTGTCATAATATATACATTCATTATTCTAGTGGTTGAAACCCAGCAAATATATTCCATTAAATTCGCGGGACATCCTATATCTCACGGCTACGGAAAAGTGGTTTTGCAGTTAGAGAGATGGGGGTAACTGGAGAACTA
Source organism: Ecdyonurus torrentis (assembly GCA_949318235.1). Lineage (NCBI taxonomy): Eukaryota > Metazoa > Arthropoda > Insecta > Ephemeroptera > Heptageniidae > Ecdyonurus > Ecdyonurus torrentis. The sequence continues at coordinate 35,258,106 of OX439131.1, read as the reverse complement.
CTAAGTGCGTATATATAAAGTACATAACATTGAACTATGAATCATTGATGTAAAGCACTATACTATACACAAAAGCATTGTCAGTTAATAGTATAGATGAAAATTTCGATAATTCTCTTTGTAAGCATACTCTATAAGTACAGACAAAAAATGATGATGATGATACAACATCAGAAAAAAAAATTTACAAAAATAATTTTGTGTAATTACACGTCAATTTTATTTTTATAGCAATAATAAAAAAATTTTAGTTTTGAAATGTGTTAATTCATTACTTTTTTTTCTCTCTCTTTCTCTCTGCTCGTAATTCTAAACTTAAAGGATATATAAGTGCATATTTATTTCTACTAGCTCTCTGTTTTATATCTTCTATACTTTATTTGTAGTTAGCTATAAACGTTAAGACAGATAAAAAAAGGAAGTAAAAGTAGATTAAAATACAAACATTCCTCAATAAAATTACGAGACGTGGAAGTTTCATTTTGTAAGTTTAAATTAACAATAGTAAAAAAAAAAGTGACATTTTATTTTGTTTCAACATTTTTTTTTTTTATTATTATTTGACGTATTTCATCTTAATGAAAAAATAGTAAAATAGAAACTTAGCAAAAAAAATCTTTGGAATCTAAACTGACAACAAAATTGAATTTAATATCCTCTCTTTTGAAACACTGGAATTTGGACTAGTATGCTTTTGTTCCCTTTTGAAGTAGCATCATAACTTTGGGTCTGATCATGACAGCTTTTACTATGGAAAACTCTCTCTCTCTATCTCTCTCTCATTACTCCTACATAATGTATATTTCTATTAAAATCAATATTCTAGTTAGTTTTGCTGAATGCTATTCTAGACAAAACATATTATTAAACTATTATCAAGTGTAAACCTACATTATATATATATATATATATATATATATATATATATATATATATATATATATATATATATATATATATATATATATATATATATATATATATATATATATATATATATATATATATATATATATATATATATATATATATATATATATATATATATATATTCACAGAGTGTAAAGGAGACGTTTTTGTCGGTCATTACATTTCATAGCTTTAAACTAAAATTAATATTTGCTTTATGATGATCCTGGAAATATTATTTGAAGAGACAGTTCAACGAAGCGAGTCATTTATGTTTTAACAAAAGCTTTCTCTCTCTCTCTCTCTGTCTCTGTCTCTCTCTTTGCTTGAGCAACGACTTGAAACGTAGACAACGTTGACGGCAATGATCACAGTACTATATACCCATGATGATATAATCATATAACTTCAATCTTCCATTGAAAATAATAATAATAAAATAAATAAGTACATTAGTCTAGACTGTCATTTAATGTATGTGACTCGTGACTTGTACTATTATAGTTCATAATATGCAACAGACAGTTTTAATTTATATATATATATATAATAATAATAATATATATATATATATATATATATATATATATATATATATATATATATATATATATATATATATATATATATATATATATATATATATATATATATATATATATATACATATATTTATAGTAAACATTAATTCAGTTGTTTCTTTAAACGTTTACCAAAGTACGAAATTCGAGTATGAAATTAAATTCCTTTGAAATATTTTAATCATATCACAATAATGTAGTAATATATATATATATATATATATATTATATTATATTATATTATATTATATTATATTATATTATATTATATTATATTATATTATATTATATTATATTATATTATATTATATTATATTATATTATATTATATTATATTATATTATATTATATTATATTATATTATATAATAAACGCAAATATCATAATAATGTTTGTTTTTTGCATTTTTTTTTTCCATTTTTGTTATTGATTACACTATTAAAAAATTATATATGTATGATACATGATAAATGAAAAATATTTAAAATTTAAGAATTAACATATTTAAAAAAAAAATAATATTAATAAACATTTTGTTTGATAAAACAAAAAATGGTTGAAGCGCCTGCAGGTATTTAACGACGCAACTGTTTGAGCACGTCCGTACACCGAGTTGCCTATACACAAGGCGTTTTCTCTTGTCTGCTGGCTGCATGAATAAGCCAATAATTTCCAACACAACACAATATACAACTGATTACCTCTCAACATCACGTCCCACATGCATACACACACACATATATAAAAAACTTATATTACATTGTTATATATTGGAAAATGCATTAGTCTACACTCCATATCTTTAGTATAAAATGTACAATTAGTATTCAATAATAAAGCTATTTGTTATATAAAGTAAAATAAATATATGAATAAATTCTCACATTTTTTTTTTTTAAATTTATTGTATATAATTAAATTTACTTTATTCATGATATATATATATAAATATATAAAGAGATACTATAAAAATATATATTTTTCCGCATGTTTGTGGTTATTCCAAAACTGGATTATATTTACATTATATATATGTACTAAAAAATAAAATAATAAATAATATAAAACATTGAAATGAACAAGAGTATAAAAATAATATTTTTTTCCTCATGATGATGATGATGATGATGAAATTGTTTCATTTTGTTACAGACTTTTGTGTGTCTGGATTTTTTCGCTTGTGTAACTTCAGTAACGACCTCTTTTTTCTCTCTCTCTCCACATTGAAGGTAAGTTAAGGTTTTTGTTCGTTCATTCGTTCTTTTTATTTCGTTATATTTATATATATAACGTCACTAACAATCGTGTTTAGTCTACAGTGTTGAACAAAAGTATTTACGTCATTATAGTTACAGATTTATTTTTATATTTTATTTTAATAATAAATATTATTCCGCAATATTGAACATAAAAAAAAAAATATATATATATTATAAATAGAAAAGATAAATCTATTTTAATTCAATATAATAAAAAAATATATATAGTAAAATAAATAAAGATTTTAATTTTTAAAATAAATCAGGATGGTACTAAACATTATTTCATTACTTTGTTACGTGTTTTCAACATTAGTCACGATATTTTTTGTTCTGTTGAAAAAAAAAAAATTGAATATTGAGTTTGCAGGTAAAATATTCACTTTTGATATTGTTGTATTTTGTATCCTACTAATACTACTGCTGCTGCTGTTGCTTTTGTTATATTAGTATTTACGAGCGTGATTCGTGCCAAAAATAACATTATCATGATTTGTATGTGTTTTAGCACAGTGTACTGTACTTTGTTTGTTGTTACACTTTCTATATGATGGCATATTGTAGGCTTTAACTTATATATATATATATATATATATATATATATATATATATATATATATATATATATACGAGTATATATATACATACATACATACATACATACATACATACATACATACATACATACATACATACATACATACATACATACATACATAAAGAGAGTTTTGTTTAAATAACAAACATACACACAAAAAAAATTGTTAAAGTATCACCTCATCTCGACAAGATATATAAAAGAAAAGAACGAATAAACTTTTTTTTTTTTTTTTTTTTTGTAGCGTTGTAACTAATTTTTTTTCTCTTTCTTTCTTTTGCTTGAGTTTTAATTAAATTTCTACAATAACATAGACTCTCTCTGTGCATTGCATTCGTATATACGACACAAATGTTTTTGTTAGCTTAGTGGTCGTAGAGTTTTTATTTTTATTATGATTCGTATATATTTTCATATAGCAAGCAAGTTTGTTGTAAATAAGTCTTGATGAAAACTCTTCTTTTCTCTCTCTCTCTCTCTCTCTCTCTCTCTCTCTCTCTCGTCAGAGTTTTACGTAATATAAAAATGACGTGTTTCGTATCTTACATAAAAAAAAAGAAAAAAAAAAGATTATCCAATGAACTTTAAATTTTTGTAAGGAATAAAAATTATTCTTGTCTTCTATATGGTTTAAAATAAATTATTTTATAGTAATGAGTTTTTATTTAAAGAACAGCATTTTTTTAATGTCTGTATGTTTTGTGCCAGTTGATATAGTAATATCAACATATACTTAGTTTGGCATACATCTTTGTTTAACTTTTGACAAAAATTTTAAAAGATAACACATAATGTTAAAGTAAACTTTGTAGTGCTATAGTAAAAATAAGCCAATTTAAGCGATAAAATTTTGATTCATAAAGTTTTAAAATTAATCATATCAAAACACTGCCTTAAATTCAATATTAAATTATCTATGAGTATACAATATTTATTTATTATATTTATTTATTTATTTAGTCATATTATAAAACTGATATTAACGAGAAAAAAAAGTTATTTAATTAACAAAAAATGTAATGAGTAAAAAAACGTTTGAGTTTTCTTTCAATAAATGATGATTATAATGTCAAATTTTTATAATATGCCTATCGGGAATGTAATATGTCTCTCTCACATACGTACTGTACATAATAATTAATAACAAATTCATTTAAATAATTAAAGTATTTGTAATTGCCTTCATTAATATTAAAGTGTAAAAATTGATTAAAAGATAATTATATTCAAAGGCTTATAATATGAATGAGCAAATGAGTATGAATATCAATTATGAATAACATTATTATTAGATAATGTTATTACGATGATTATGTCTACTGAACTGAACTAAATCTATACTCAATATTTTATATATCAAATAATTTTTATTTATATATAAATAGATAAAGAATTTATTAAAAAATCATAAAAAAAAAAAATTAATTGAAAATTTTAAAAATTTAATACAAACAAATCATTTGAACTAAACGTAAAATATATATACAATATACATATATATAAAAATAAAAAATAAAATAAAAAAAGGTTTAAAAATTTACAAAACATATTACACACTTTTATTAAGGTTACTAATTTATTAAATAAAAATACGTAATTGAGAAATATAATAAGAAAGATCATATTTTGACCAACTGTTGATCACTCTTGTAATAAGAAGAGTTGCCTTTAAAAGTATCATGTGTTCAGAATAATCAGGTTAATGTGGTCCATGCATCACAAGATATAACCCCTCTCCACGTTTCACCGCTTTTTTCCCTTTCCCTCTCTCCCTCTCTCCCTCTCTCTCTCTCTCTCTCTCTCTCTCTCTCTCTCTCTCTCTCTCTCTCTCTCTCTCTCTCTCTCTCTCTCTCTCTCTCTCTCTCTCTCTCTCTCTCTCTCTCTCTCTCTCTCTCTCTCTCTCTCTCTCTCTCTCTCTCTCTCTCTCTCTCTCTCTCTCTCTCTCTCTCTCTCTATATATATATATATAATATAATGCGATAAAATTCAATCGTATAATGTAGAAGCCGTGTAAAACCGCAAAATATAATTCTTCTTTATATAATAATAATAAAAAAATAGAACTTCTTTCTATATTACATACTATATATCATTTTATGCCATTGTTATTTGGGCGTGTCTCTAGCTAGATTACGTTGATTAAACATTTTTATTTTATTTAATTTATATTATTAAATCTCTTTCAATATTTTTTTAAGTATAATTTTAATTAAAAATTAATATAAAATATTTGGTTACTATATTTTACATAATACGTAAAATTTTACTAACAAAAATATTTCAAATTCATAATAAAATTAATATAATATATAACTATTTAAACAAACAAAAAAATTATTATTGCAAATATGTATAATAAATTCTGTTTGCTTTACTATAAATTTGTGCCTTTCAGACTATTTTTTTTGTACAAAATAGAGAGGAAAAAATTTAAATAATGTGCATATTATAAAAATAAATGTATATATATAATATACTCTGAAATTTAAAAAATAAATATATATATATATATGAGCATACCATATAATATAAGAGAACATTTTTTCCCTCTTTTTTTACAAATTCCTTCAAATAAAATGCTATATATACGGTGCCGGCTTTCTTTTCTATGGCCCATTAGAGTTGATATAAATTTTTTTTTGTTACGCTTATGCCTACGTAAAAAAAAGCCCCTATATGTTCTACTGTAATATTAGAAGAGTTCCATTTAGCATGGAGTGAGAGAGAGAGAGAGAGAGAGAGAGAGAGAGAGAGAGAGAGAGAGAGAGAGAGAGAGAGAGAGAGAGAGATTTGACGACATAAATTGCAAAGATATGAATACTTCATTAAAACACCATGTAATTACTGGCATCTTCTCTTGATACTATATAAGAAACGTTTCAATTTATGTATATACGTTATACGTACAAGAGATTCTTCTTCTTTTTGCCTACATATTATAACATAACTCTATTCAATAACTCTCATTAAATATCTTCCATAGTAAAACAGTCTTATATACATCATAAGATACATAAGATTATGAATTATATCATTATTTCTTCAATAAGGATTTTTTTATTTGAATTATATGGCAATTTTCGTATTTTATTATAAACATACATTAAATCATAATATCAATCAACATGTTTTATTGTATTATTGTAATTTTTTTTTACCATTATAAATTAAATAATCATATATATTTTTTTTATATAAAATTGGTATTTACAATGGTATAATAAATCATTTGATTTTTATAACTCTGTTGAACAAAGAAGAGAGAGGAAGAGAGAGAGAGAAAACAGTTAACAGTAAAACATAATTTATTTCTAAAAAGTCTCGTACTTTCTTATTTCTCTACAGAGTTTTTATTTTACTTTACTGACTGTATGTGTATATATATATATATATATATATATACTTTTTCTCTTTTTATATAGATATATATTTTTTCTTTTACTTTTTTTAGTTTGTACGATGCTGCAGCATCCAATTCATTTTCATTGCTGACGCGCCCGTTCAAATTTGCTGTTGGTCCGCATTGTTTTGCCTGGTCGTTTTTGTAGCCAACTCAGTTTCCACAGGTCCCCGCCTGCCTTTGCCGCCCTCGAACACATAAATCTCTTTCTATCTGCAAGCAAATAGCGTCTTCTTCCCTTCTAAATTCAAAATTAAAGACAATATTTCTTCATTTATTGCTTTAACTTTTTTTTAAAAGCTAACAACATCAACATGTATTTTCCTCTCTCTCTCTCTCTCTCTCTCTCTCTCTCTCTCTCTCTCTCTCTCTCTCTCTCTCTCTCTCTCTCTCTCTCTCTCTCTCTCTTTCTCTCTCTCAGTTCTTTCAAAACATCGACAAAAATGGGCACAAGTAACAAACAACTTATTTTATGACTTTTCTTTTTAATGAAACTAATTTTATAACAATAAATACGTAATTAATAAATTATCAAGAATAAATTAATTATTTTTAAAATTATAGTGGAAAATCTATGGGTTGCATATTAAAAACTTAAAATCTGTTACAACTTAATACAATAGTCGTAATTCTTGATCACTTGTTTAAAACTATAACTAAACGGATTTCAGAGTTTACCTTTTAGACAAACTTCATTTATTTCTTTAGGTTGGATTTTTTTTTTTTGTCGTGACGTGAACCACCTGTTACAATGGCACATGCAGTGACGTAAAGCCAACGAGGAACCAATCATAAAGTGCCACAGTCGTCGTCATCTATGTCGATCAATGAGACACAAATAAGGGGTAGCTTGGATATAGAAAAACCTCTACCTCTACCTCTCTGAGAATCTCTCTATCTACAGTATCTATCGTTCTCTTTATTTCTCTCCCATTGTATAGATATATATAACTAAACTACATCACATTTCATACTAAAAACTTGTGAGTTTGATTCTACTATTACAAAGTTATCACAATTAACTAAATGATCTTTTTTTAATTGTGCGTAATATATTAAAAATAAGCAGCGTTTAGAGAGTATAGATGCTGTTTGTATTTTCTTTGAAGCAATGGTGTAGAAAATGCAATAACAATATATGTACTTACGTTTACACCTGTATGATAGAAAAATTGCATAATTTGTCGTATTTTAATATAACAAAGAAAAATATATGATCTGAAGACTTAAGCCTGTCAGCAGATATAAATGGTTTTGGTGAGAAAATTTTCAGTAGAGGAGAGTGGAGAGCGCTATACATAGCTTTAGCACACTTTTGCCATACATATATACAGGCAGAGAGTGACGCGAATGTTAGAAAGGAAAAGAATCTCCCGAGGGAAGCTACAAGGAAAGGGAGACATGGAGATTGGTTGCTCCTGGGAGTTATGCAATCTCCCTTACAAGAGCTGCAGAATCGAATTTCCTAGCTATACTAGCTATATACTGTGGAAATAGAGAGAGAGAGAGAGAGAGAGAGAGAGAGAGAGAGAGAGAGAGAGAGGAGTGAGTAAGTGAATCTTTTTGCTTACTACACTGGGATATTGTGAGACTAGCTTTACCTTACACTATATCTCTTTACATATATATCCATCTCTGCCTATATCTCTTTCGCCTTTGAGACGAATTGTATGCCACAAGCTGAAATCTCCTACACCTCTATATACTAAAACGATAATACAATATATTTATATAATAATCAGTGCTTCCCTCTCTATGTACTGAAGAAATAAAACATTTTACCCTCTCACATGTATTTAACTTCTCTTTAGTGCCAAATATAAAGGGTTACACATGATGCTGCTTGCAGCTGACCACAGTGTGCATCATCGTGGTCACTTTAAATTCTACACTTTAAATATCATTGTTAAAGCTCTAAAGGTTGATCAAAAAAAAAAAAGCTACCTTCATTATGTATATATAAAACATGCAACACCATGAAAATATAATAAAAATTGTAACCCATAAAATTTTCCATTAAATTTTTTTATATTATACTGAATTAAGTTTTTTTATATATATAACATTAATGCTGATTTTTTTTATTAATATTACAAAAAAATAAAGCATTTTATGTACTTCTAATTTCTTTTTAAAAAGCAAATTATGGGAAGAAGAAAATTAAAATTTTGCTTTAAGATAGAAGATTTTTTTTTGTGAGTGTTCAAGTAGGGAAAAGCTATTTATAAAAATTTATGCCAGCCTTAAAGTTGATAACACCTGCCAAACTCAATAAGTTTCCCTTTTCATTATTTTATACTCTCTCTATATATATTTTTTTAAAAAGGTCATATTATGAAGCAAAAACGAATTATTATAAATCGAGAGAGATCGTCGTAGTGTTGGAAAACGCCATACGTACCAGAAAGAGATAAGAGGGTATTGGGAAAAGAGAAAAAGTAGAGAGAAGAAAAAAAAAAAAAAAAAAAAAAAAAGAGGGCATGTGGGGGTAGTTGAGCTTGGCTCTTCAACAAATAGGTTCAATCGAGAACGGACCGCGATAATTGCAGTGCAGT
>OX439131.1:35143804-35246304 GCA_949318235.1 Ecdyonurus torrentis | reverse complement strand
TATAGATTTTAAAAGGTAAAACTTTAACTACTTTACTAGAGCAGTATTTCAACACAATTTCATACTTGTTGGACATGAATATTTATATAGAAAATATACAGTATAATTATTTATTCTATATAGATAAAAAGATAAAAAAATAAAACGAGAGAAAATAAATATAAATTTCTCATGCAAAGCTTTTGTTTTTTTATTATTATCTCGTACTATATTTATGTATATAAATGCTTTTTTTAGATTAAATTTTTTTCAAAGGAATCTAAAAAAAAAAAAAAATGTATAATATTAATATCCATAAAGCAATGATATTTAAAAAAGCAAAGAAATGAAAATTAAATTAAAATTCTGAGAATAAATCCTTTCATCGTAATAAACATTTGAAAAATGGAGAGGAATTTTTCGAATGTCTAAAAAATTAAAATCTATTATTGAATTCATATTCTTTAGTATTCAATATAATAAAAAAATTCTATTATTATTATTATTATCAGGATCCGATCACTCAACTCTATATTTTCAATCGCTGTAATAAATTTGATTGTGTAATTTTTATGCTTTTAACGAAAAGGGTGACTGATTTGATACGGAAATAGTCAAACGGGGAACTTTATTTTAACAATAATTCTTACTGCGTTATTTGGATGCAACAAAAAAACAAAATGCTACTGTATTTAATTTTCAAATAAAATTGAAAGTATTAAAACAAAAAGTTCCTAAAAAATTTTTAATAATATTTTTAATTAAAAAAAAAAGTTTCTAATTTGACTTAAAAGTTGGCTCTAAATTTTGAAATTTCCGCATGCTATCTTTAAAGTGGTATAATTTAAATATTAAATCATGTTTGCATGTGTTTTGACATAACTAAACTTTTAAGCAACATTTCATGTTTACTTTATGTTAATTTTATATATTTCGCGACTGTTCAGTTTGATGAGATATCAGCCGGTCATCTACTCCCTTAATTAGAGATGTCATGCAATCAAAGTTAGTATGACACAATGAAATATCGCTCCATCATGTAAACATATTTTTATCATTATAATATTCCATCCATAAGATTAAAGAAATTAATTGTTGTTTGCATAGTAATAACGGGAATTTTCCACGACAATTTAACGCATAAAGAAATTTTTACTTTAATATATATGTAAATACAAAAAAAAAAAAAAAAAAAAAAAAAAAAAAAAAAAAAAAAAAAAAGTGACAAAATGTTATGTAAACAAAGTACGTACTACATTATAACTACGATGTATTAAGAATAAAAAGAAATGTACGTAGAAGGCATGAAGTATAAAATTACATGAAAAAAAACTTATATACCATAAAGTTACTTAACTTGTTTATTATAACTTCTTTTTTCATACTGTTATTTCCTTATTGCATTTTTAAATATTAACTTAAAGTATTTTACTATTATGTAATATATATATATATATATGTATTGTATTATATGTATTATATGTATTATATATATATATATATATATATATATATATATATATATATATATATACTTATATTACTGCTGTGTAACTGAATATATTTGAAGGTGTCGACAGTTTAGTGGCAAAAGGTTGTCTAAAAATGGTTACCAGGTAATGTAGCTGAGTTAAAACCACGTGATCTGAGTACCAAAGATTTGTAAGGCAAGCAAGCGTGTGCCGACTTGAACATTGAGAACTCTGAGCACACACACACACGATGCTCTCTCTCTCTCTCTCTCTCTCTCTCTCTCTCTCTCTCTCTCTCTCTCTCTTCTCACTCTATACGTCATCACACGGTACCAACAAAATAAATTGCTAAAAAATAATATTATAAAAAAAAAAAAAAAAAAAAGGAGCCCAGTATCGCATAATTTTATCAGTTACTTCTAGCGATAAAAAAAGAGAAGTAACTTAGTTTACATATTACAATTTTATTACTCTATTTATATATTTATTTTTTTATCTGTATATTCTTCTTCTTTCTTTCTTTCTTCCTTTCTTTTTCTTTACTCTCTCTCTCTCTCTCTCTCTCTCTCTCTCTCTCTCTCTCTCTCTCTCTCTATCTGTATCTCTTATCTTCTTTATTTTCTTAAAGTAGGTGTTATAATATAGAAAAGTGTCAACTTAAGAAATTAAATTTTTCAATTTATCTAAGACTTTATTTAACCCCACTGTATAGAAAACACTATTATGTAAATGATACAAATTACATTTTGTGTTACACGTAGTAAAAAATAAGAAAAGAAAAACTTAATTGTTTTTATGTTTCTTTTTATATAAACGAAATTCATGTGAGGATAAAAGAGTAAAAATATATTTATTAAAATTAAGATAAAACTTAATTTCTTGGAGTTTTTAATTTTTCTTATATTATTTAAATAGGAACGAGTAATTATAAATAAAATTAAAAATAAATGAAAAATCTTTCGCTTTATCCCCCTTTTTATTTAAAATATTAATAACTCATAAATTAAATTACTTTGTTTCTTTTCTTATAATAACTTGGAAATTTTTATAGTTTCTAAAAAAATAATAATAATAAATAAAAATAAAAGAATAAAAGTTTCTTTTTCCCCCTAAATGTTAGATTAAGAATATTATGAAGTATAGACAACATTTGAGGTTATCTTATTTGCTAACCCCTGTAACTCCTACACCAGTTACACAATACTGCAGAAAGAGTTGCATATCTTTCAATAAAAAATTTAACAAGGAATATAATAAAAAGAAACAACAATAAAAGTTGTCTCAAAATCTCTTAGAATCATTGTAAATTGCATAAGAAAACAATAAACAAAAACAAGTGTGACATTTTTTTTTCGTATGTGCAATTCATAAACATTGAATTTTATGTCTTAGATATATGGTTTCTAACTTTTTTTTTTTTTTTTTTCATTTTATTACTAAAAAGTAGTAAAATTTTGTGCTATAACTCACTATGAATTTTCTATGTTTATTTTTACAGACATTTTTATATATAAAGTTAAAGTATAGACACCAAAGTACAAAACTTTTCTCGGCATTAAATTTTTCTTCTATTATATGTGTATGGGTTTATATGTTCATGCAAAAACGCTATATTATTATTATTATTATTATGTTGTTGTATGCGTGTTGTTTTAAATAATATATTTGTTAGAGAAAAATATTACTTGTTTTACAGTATTATGACCACTATTTCATATTACACTTTGCATGCTATTGAAATAAAAAAAAAAAAACTAAAAAAGTTCAACCCATTAAATTAAAAATATATAAAAATAAAAAGACATAACTTCCAATTTTTTCCATTTTATAATAATAGTTAATGAGTCTTAAATACAGTAAAAAATAATTCAGCTTTCTGGTATTGTATTACTACATAATAATATTTATTAAAATGTGTATATATGACTACATTTAATGTTTTGTAAAAATATCGAATACAAAAAAAAAAAAAAAAAAAAAAAAAAAAAAGTCCATTCAATTCAACAATACAAATTATAATAAAGAACAACCTACTAAATAGTCTCTTTTTTTACAATATAATGAAACGAATTAAATGAAAGCACAAATTATTATATAATGGTTAAATTTCTCTCAATTGTTTGAGATTAATTGGAGAGAGAGAGAGAGAGAGAGAGAGAGAGAGAGAGAGCGTACTATACTGTAGGTCTCTTCAATTGTGTGGTAAATATTGGACACGTAATTAACGTTGTTACCGTAAATTTGAAGTATAGAGTAGAGGAGAGAGAGAGAGAGAGAGAGAGAGAGTGAGAGAGAGAGGGTTTTATATGTTTGGTTGTCTGGAGTGATCGAGTACCGCGGTACCAATGACGCCAACAGCACCCACCTCTCTCTCTCTCTCTCTCTCAATCTGCTTGCTGCACGTGGAATACAACGTGCAAGCAAACAAAGCTACGTGTTCTCCACCTCCTCTCTCTCTCTCTCTCTTTCTCTCTCTCTCCTCACCCCCCACGCAAAAACGATCGATTTACTGTCGCTTGCAGCACAGATGAACTGATATGATTACATTGGCGAACTTGCAGTATTGTTTGGACCCATCAACACACCGACACCGACATTCAAATTGGATCAAAATAATATATTATTATTATTATTCATATATAAATATATTATATAAAATTTTATCATTTATTTGTTTCAATGCAGACATTCATTTATTTTAATTTTTATATATATACAGTACATTACAGTATATCATATAAAAAAAACTGTAATATATTTTTTATATATTACAATGAAAATGAATATTTAAAAATTCATTTCATATATTAAATACTTTTTTTTACCCCTCTCTTTCATTTTTATATATCGATAAAATAAAAAAAGTTTTAAAAACAAATTCATTATGTCAAAAATAAACTTATGTGTTTTTAGATACCAATCAACTTTACACACACACCAAAAAAAAAAAAAAAAAAAAAAAAAAAGTTAATGCAATCCAATAAATCATAAACGTTATACAGGAAAAAAAATCATTAAAAAGTACTTTTATGGTATAAAAAGAGAATGAAGGTTGAAATTCGATACTATATTAAGATATGATATTAATTGAATTTAATGTATATAGCAATAAAAAGCATTCAGGTGTACCTAGGTGATATTGATTTTAATTATAGAGCTTTATTGTATTATAAGAGAAAACGTATATATACATATATATATATTTATATAAGAGGCGCCATATTAAATGATGCCAGTAACAGCCGTTTATAACCGTCATCAACAGATACTCAAATCGTGGATAAACATGTGTCTGTGGCATTCATTCTCAAGTCCATTACGTATAGCTTATACTTGCCTAGCAATCAAATATGTACATGACATTAAAAAAGTAAAATTTCAAATATGACATTTTTCAAGCTTATAATATTGTTTAAAATAATATTTAAAAGGTTAAATGGAAATATTTGTATATTATAAAATAATAATTTAAATAAAAAAATAAATCCAATAATTACTTTGTATAATAAAATACTGTTTACTTTAGAGATAATTATGTTATCGTGTTTTGTTATTACTTCAATGCCTTTTAGCACTTTTTATTACTAAACATAAAAAATATTATACGAAATATGACACGAAAATAATATAATTAGTGTTTTTAGAAGCATGAGAGTCTTTTTATTTCTTATAGAGACAATTTTGGTAAAAGTATTATAGCAGTTATAAAATATTTTGTTTAAAAAAATCAGCTTTAATAAAACAAATGTACATATGCCTTGTACAAAAACATTAAAATACAAAATTTGCACTTCAAATTTTTAAATTTAAAAAAAGGCGGGTGGTGGTGTTCAAAATAATAATAAAAATTATTTTTCATTATTTATGTTTATACAAAAACTCATTTTTTTATGTTATTTTATTTTATTTTGACGTTTTGTGAGTGAACATAATATATTTCCACTTATGCATTGTGGTTTACAAAGAAAAAAAATAGTAATCCTTAGTATATTCTACTTACAAGCATTTAAGAAAATTGACTTTTTTTTTCTTCTTCCCTTAGGTTTAATTGCCAGCTAAATAAATGCAATGGTGCCTAAAACAATGAAAGTTATTTCTCGAGGGAGTGTTCTTTTGCGGGGAGAAAAATAAGTACAAGGGAAAGAGGGGAAGGTTTAATTTTTAAGTCCTGTGAATGAAGCGCAAGGAGACGTTGCAGAGAAGAGAGAGAGAAGCTTATTGTTTTATATATTATATATATATATATATATATATATATATATATATATATATATATATATATATATATATATATATATATATATATATATATATATATATATATATATATATATATATATATATATATATATATATATAACACGCAAAAGCATTTGCCCAAAGAACGTAAAAGAAAAAGCCTATTTCACTATATGTGAGCGAGGTATTTTGCTGTGTTTAACGTGCCCTAAGCTGCAATATTACACTCAAATATACAAGGATTATTGTAATATACCAACTAACACCATGTATTTTATTATTATATAAGATATTAATAATATAAATTTTAGTAATATATAGAATTTTACAACAATGTGTATATCCATATACACAACCCCCCCCCCCCCTCATATATATATATTTTATTTATATATATAATAATTTTTTTTTTTTTTTTTTTAAACAAACATAAAACTATTTTACTAATAAAATTGCGTACTGAATTTCATCAAATAATATAAATTATTGCATTAAGGAGATACTATCAATATTATTAAATTGAACATATAAAACCAAACCATATTTCAAAAAATTGAATTAGTAACAATAATAATAATAATTATATTATATCATAGAGAAATTAATTATTCAAGATTAAACTTTAAATAATGTATTGCGTGTTTCCCCCTTTTTTGTTGAGTATACGTACATTTTCCATATGTTTTCTTATATGTGTATTATATACAGCTTTCAACTGTATGATATTGGAATATGATGGATTAGAAGTTTGCGTTTGCTATACTAATTAGTTTGATAAATCAACACTATACATAAAACAAAAGAAGCATTATATATATATATATATATATATATATATATATATATATATATATATATATATATATATATATATATATATATATATATATATATATATATATATATATATAGAGAGAGAGAGAGAGAGAGAGAGAGAGAGAGAGAGAGAGAGAGTGATGGAAATATCTCTCTGTCATTAATGTAATATTTAAGTCAATGTTTTCAATTGTATACATATGGCTTCAAAAGTAAACCCAAAATAGATCCAAATAACTCTTCATATATGAATCTGAATTTATTATTTTAATATTAAATTACAAAATATAATTAACTGAAACCTACTAAATACAAATTCACAATAAATATCATCAGGCATTTTCCTTGAATTTTCTTCAGCGAAAAGCTATAAATATATCACAAACGTAAAATTGATTAGTATTATACAATGATATTGATAATTTTGTTCATGAAGCTTAACCTGGTCAAAAAGAAAAACAATTATATAACGAGCTACCTTTTTATTATTATTATTATAGCCCTTTTTTTGCAATAAATTACTTTTATAATATTTTTCTTTACCAAAAAATGGAAGCATATTATAAAATTCTCATATAATATGAAAATAGCTCATAATAATATTGTATATATAAGCATAGTTGTGAAGTTACTCCGTATAATTTGTAATGTTTCCCATCCACATATTATGAATTGTTCTATATATATATAAATGTGCACACCCAGCTTTAACATTTAACCATATAATATACGTTACGTATATACTACATTTTGCAGGGTTCTTCTGCAGTATTATTTGAAACTCTCCCCTATCAAACTGAAACATTATCTTAGTTATATAGGAAATCCTTTATATCTCTCCAAAATATTATACTATATCATTTACGTATATGCTACCATATAACTTCAAATAGATTGTATAATATACTTATTTAACGTAATACTCATTATATACACAGAATTTAAAAAATATATATATTGTGTATCTAAAAACTAATTCCAGAAAATTTATTTTGAATAAAATTACCATGACAACTGTTTATTTATTGTAGTTTTCGTATTTTAACTCTGTTGACATTTCAATTCATTTACTTTTTTTCTTCTTTCTTTCTTTATTCTTTTCATAATATTATATTATATATATAAAAGTAATGATTAATAGTTGTTATATATGAATATTACCAGACATTTTTCATCCCTATAGTGACATTGTGTGTGTATAGCATAACATATAAAATGATATGAAATGCAAATTTTTATAAATTTGAGAAATGTAATATACTCAATTTACCATATACTTAACAAATTTTTTTAATAAAAATTGTAAACTTTTTTTTTAAAACATTTTTTATGTATGCTTTTTACAAAAAAAAAAAAAAAAAAAAAAAAAGTGATGAATTTATGCTAAAAAGTTTAAAATAATGGTTCCAACTAAGTTTATGTTTACTTTTTTTTATTTAAAATAGCTCGATGAAAAGTTTATTATGACATGAAAAAAAAAAAAAAAAAAAAAAAACTTTGTTCACTAACTTTTTAAATTTCAGTTGGTAGGTTTTTATATAATGTAGTCATATATATAGAAGCAGCGCATAATGCAAAATCTTTTCGGATACAAAATATCAAATCATAAAATAAATTTGACTTTTTAAACAAAGTTTCAAAATAATAATACATACTTTGCAATTGTATACTTAAGTAAAAACCAATAAATTAAAATTTACTTTTTTAAAGTTTTTCTTTTTTATAGGAGAAAAGAAAATTTAAAGATTTTTAAATTATAATTTTTGTTTGTTTCATTAACATTTAAAATTTATTTAAATATCTTCTGTATAATGAGTTGAAACAATAATGTATATTAAGCATGTTTTTAACAAAATTAGTATCACACCGTATAGAGTGTTGTGCGGTACGCATACCTACAAAATTTTGCAGGGGCACTCAGAATTTTTTATATCATTTCAAATTTTTAGCGCAATAATAAAAAAAGAAGAAATTTTTTCCCTTTGGCTGACATTCTTATGCAATTGTATTGCTTAAATCCAGACATATGAAATAGATGTATTTTGATTTTCATTCAAGAAAGTCTATATTGAATTGATCACCAAAAACATTCACCTTTTTTTTCCATTTACATCGAAGTTTAACTTTAACGAAATATACATTTTTTTTAATTCAAAATGATGACTTCTTCCGTTCATATAATATTTTATAGCTAGAAGCTATATAGCTAGAATATTTTATAGAAGAAGAAATATATATATATATATATATATATATATATATATATATATATATATATATATATATATATATATATATATATATATATATATATATATATATATATATATATATATATATATATATATATATATATATATATATATATATATATATATATATATATATAATATTGCGTTTTAACGTACACGTATACGTATAAAGTTATAGTATATACATGATGAAAGACTTTTTTATCATTGATTGAGTCTGATATATATTTACTTGAATGTAATCTTATACATATACTTGCATGACATCTATATTATACGGGTCCCTATGGTCACACATTTACCTTGCATAAAAACATTTGGCTTTCGGGTCACGCGCTGCTTGTTGTGTCTTTTTTTACGGCCTTGTGCTCTCTTCACGTATAAAGTAAAATAGAATGAATCTGTTCTATTTTGACAAAGTAAATCTCCTCTATTCCCCCCCCCCCCCCAAATGTTTGTTGCGTGCTTTTTATATTATAGTCTTGAACTTTAAAGTAAAATCAGAAGAAGAAAAAAAAAGTATCTTTAAAGATAAGTGCACATTTTTTTTATACATTTAAAAAAATTTATATATACGAGAAAAAAAGTCAATAAGGTATAATTCGAAAAACGATTTGCTTTAAGCTTTTTTTATGGAAAAGTTAGAAGGATGGGGAATGAGAATGAGAAAGTAAAGGAAAAAGTTTTAAAATACTAAGAAAAAAAATCTATGTTGGGACAAATATCATTGTTTTTTCTTTTCTTTTTTTATATATGTTATTCTTTGTGTGTGTGTGTGTGTGTTTAAAATAACAGTGAATTAGAATTGACAATAAGAAATCACTCAAGTGTCACAAAGAAATAGAAAACATTGATTTTACTTTTCACACATAACGACTTATTCCCAGAATTTGATTTTACTTTTTATGTTAACAAAAAAACATTTTCTTCTTTTTTTTTACTACATGTATTTACTTACTTGAGTTAAATTGAAAAATCAAATTATCATGCTACTCTTTTTATATATCATTATACTTTAATTAAATAGCGCTTTATTTTATATATATAAAAGAAAACACATGTAATAATACCTTGAAAGTAATTTAAAAAAAAAAAAATTAAAGTAAACTTTTGTATTAAAAATAAAAATGGTTTTGAAGAGGTGTAAAAAAGTAGAAAAAAAAAAGTAGCTGGGCAAGCAGAAAAGCAGAGTGAGTCTCTCTATAGGGAGAAGAGAATAAGGAAAGATGACGGCATAGATTGTAAAAGTGGCAGCAGGAGATAGCGAGAGAAATTGCGAGTGAGCCGGTGGGAATATACCAGCCTAGCAGGCAATAAACCAACACTGTACCAGAGGAGCAACCCAGAAGAAAAAAAAAAAGTAAAGAAGTCTGCCTTAGAATTTAGAAGAGCTAACAAAATAATTAAGAAAAATACAATTATGTGATGGAATTTTTTTTTTTAAACTACCATCATACTGTAATGTCATAAATACACACTAATATACCAGTTAATATTATGTAAAATCAGAAAACGTGAAAAGGAAATTAAAGTTTCCACAAAATTACACATAGAACTTTGGCATAATGTAGCTATAAGCTTCTTTTTCATCTCGATTTTTTTTTAAAGTATGATATTATATATTTGAGTATTTTTTTCTTCTTTTTCATACATAAAAGATATGATGAAGAAAACTTAAATCTTAAGGGAGTTTTGACCAAAGAAAAGGAAAAATGGTGCTGTAATAGCTTTGAATGGTATATATTTTTTTCTTCATTCGTTGATGTACAAATCGCTAGATGGTTGGCTGTTACGAAAGAGCTGCTTATAATCCCTGAGCCGATCTCATTTCAGATTTTGTGAATTTTGCCCGTTCGAAAAGAAAGAAGAATATATATATATAGAGAGAGAGAGAGAAGAGAAGAAGATTCGTCGTGTGGCTGTACCAATCTTCTCTTCAAGACTTGATTTCTATCTCACTCGTCGTTTTTATTGCGTTCTCTCCCTGCTAATATTTCCTTTCGTACTCTCTCTCTCTCTCTCTCTCTCTCTCTCTCTCTCTCTCTCTCTCTCTCTCTCTCTCTCTCTCTCTCTCTCTCGTCTTATATTCTGATGCCTTTTATCCTTCAGGGCGGAACATATTTTTTTATTTTTTCATCAGCAGAAAAAACAACAACAGAAAAACATACATTTATGTGATCATTCGTTGAACAACTAAAATCAATTTGATTCTTTATCTTCTCTTTATATTATATTATACAGTATAAAAAAAAACAAAAAACAAAAAACCATGAAATACTTATTTTATTTAACTAGAAAAAATGACAAGTAAATTTCTTTCTCAATTTCTTTAAATTTTCATTGAATTTACTTATATTTTATAAAATAATTTAACAAATTTGAAGTTAAAACTTCATTTAGTTATCATGTTATCAACATTTCTTTTTCATGTTAATTGCCCTTTAGATATAGATTTATAAAAACAACAATTATGTTGCAGAAAAACAAAATCCAAATGTCAAAAGTTTAAGTTTGAATAAGTAAAAATATTGTTTTTGCATAATTAGATTAAGGTTGAAAATATATCAGCAAGGCAGGTATTTATATAGATAAAAAAAATTACTTTTATATTTAAATATGTTTAAACTTTTTAGTCTACACGTGTATAATATAATTATTTAAATATAGCAATATCACTGACAGAACGGATGTTGTTCTCTGGTTTTTTGAATTTAAATTACGTATGTAAAAAGACTGGAGGTCATTGCTTTGGCGATGTGATGGTGAAGAAATAGTGCTGGGCAAATCAAATCTCTCTCTCTCTCTCTCTCTCCCTTGTTTTCCTCTCAATCTCAATACACAAATACGACGTAGTTTTTACAGCTCGTATACCCTAAAATTCAAAAACATTTTATTACACTGACAAACATTTCAGTTTATTCATTCAATCATGGCTTGAGCATATAAAAAGAATAAAACTCTGATGCAAATACACGAGAAAAAGAGAGAAAGCAACAACAAAAAAAAATGTATAAAACAAAATAGGATAGACATTCAAAATTGAATGTTTTTTTTCTGAACGTAAAAATCTCTATGCTCCAATAGTAATAATTTCAAATACTTTTTTTATTGTCATGAGGCGGAAAAAACAACAATTTAAAATTTCATATAATACTGTATTCCAAAATGAAAATTGAATAAAAATATATTTTTTAATTGTATATAAAAATACAATAAAAATGTTATATTACAACCTAGCATTGTATAACTTTCTACTACAGACAAACTGATTTCATTTTGAAACATTTAAAATGTTCGTCTTATTTCCATACAAGTTAAACTCATTTCCCAACTTGTGGGCTGAAAAGTTAGTTTTGTGAGGAATATATAGACCAGGGTGGGATGGGAATGGGGTTGAGGGTAGAGGTATGGGGGGAGTTGGTTACGATATGGTGTATATAGGGTAAAACTGTAGAAGTTTGGGTAAAAGCTACGTACTGCACTATGTATGGTGCCTATATATATATATATATATATATATATATATATATATATATATATTATTATATATATATATATATATATATATATATATATATATATATATATATATATATATATATATATATATATATATATATATATATATATATGAGTCGAAAAGGTAATTTTGGGTCCTCTTTCTCGTTCTCTCTCAAACCAGGCACTATATATATATATATATATATATATATATATATATAGTATAACTTGGACACTTCAAAACTTATACTTAAGTTTGATATATATAAAGTTTCAAATCAACTTGAAATAGAAACTTATTATGCAAGCTAATTACTTATACTTTAAATGTATTAATTTTCATGTAAGAATATTTTAACTTTAGACGTATAACAAAATTTTCTTATATAATATTATATTATGCAATATATATGTATATGTAAAATAATTCAATTGTTAACTACTTTCAAACTCAATATATAAGTTGATAGATTATATGGTATGAACTATACATACAAGTAAGTATACGCCGTAGTTTTATAAATTAATTCACAGCATTTATTAAGTTATATGTGTATAATATGTATATATAAGAGTAGAAATTTTAAGTACAAAACTTTATATAGAAATTTTGGTATTGTTATAAAATTATATTATAATATAGATTTTATACAATTAAATTTCTCTTTTATGTTTAAATAATTTTATTATTAAATTAATTATAAACTTTAAGTTGCATCAATACTCTAAATTAAAATATGTTAAAAATATCCTTTCAATATTTAAAACTCCCACATATGTATAGTAAAATTATATAACAATTAGTATTTGATTATTTATTTCATACGACTCCTTTTTATTAAAGTTAGATTTGGTTCTTAAAGTGTAGGTAAGAGATATAATTAAAATTATAAAAATCAAATATAAATTACATAAATCATATTAATAATTCATAAATCTTAAAATTAATTAATAATATGTTTTCTCTGTATATAAGGTTTTGTTGTTATTGTTGAATTAAAAAGAATATTTTTCAGATTATTGACCTTATTTTGGTGTCTAGTACTGTACTCATGATGGTAACAGTGCACACTTGTCAAGGTGAACTAGTATCCTATAGTTCTCTCTCTCTCTCTCTCTCTCTCTCTCTCTCTCTCTCTCTCTCTCTCTCTCTCTCTCTTTCTTTCTCTCTCTCTCCACCTCCACAACATAAGAGAGAAATCAGCGGGATGCCGCTCGCTTTCTTGCCTATATAATAACATAACCACCTTCCAAAAAAAAAATATATATATACAATCTTTCCCACCCCATATATAAACACAGTCCATAATGATCCCACCCGCCTTATAGTTCCTCGCCTATGTATTATATAATTCAATTTCAATACCCCTCACAAGAAAATAAAAAATTCGAAGAGCTTTAGCTATAAGCTTAATATGGCTATGTCTTATACCTCATACTGTGTATGATTATGCCTTTATTTTTATTTTTTATGTTTAATAATATACAATATTATAACGTCTTTTTAAGAAGAAGAAAAAAATGGTACTAAATTTTGTTGTAACGAATTAACTTGTCACATTTTACTAATTTAAAGCGTTAAAAACTTTTTTTCTTCTTATAACATTAATTTATATGTTAAACATTTTATAAGTTGCTACTTGTTTTAAATTTAAATATATATATATATATATATATATATATAATACACATGAAATACTCTATTATATATTAGTAAGTATCGGAATTATTTTTGTTGAGTAGGAAAAAAAAAGGTCATTCATTGATTTCAATTTTTAACGTTTCATTCAACATTTTTTTCTTTCTTTAATCTCTCAACTCTCTCTCTCTCTCTCTCTCTCTCTCTCTCTTTGTATGCAAATTTCTTTGGATATAAAGTTGAAGTAATGAAAAAGTCAAGATAAATTCTCACACAAAAAAACTTGGTATTCAGAATAATTTTTCAAACTTTTTTTAGGGTAGTTTCTGCTTGCTTAATTCCTCTCTTAAAATCTATTATTCATTTATCCACACAAAAAAGTAAATAACTGTTTAAAAAATTAATTATCATTTTTCAACTTGTATATAACAAAAAATATATCTAAAAATAAAATATAACGAACTTGTAACTTTTACAATATTCCTAATTATATTATACTTAAAAAATTAAATTAAAATATAATAAAATAATTTTAATAAAAAAAAACTAAATTAATAATGTTTTGTGTTAATATTATAAAAGCAAAGCCAAATATAGTTAATTCCATTTTAATTTCTCTCTTTTAAAAATTTTCATTCAGTAAAATGTGTTGTATTTGTTTTTCGCTTCTGTAAATCACATATAATACGTACGCACCAGTGTGTTACCAAAAAAGCTTTATTTTATATATATATGTATGTATGTACTATATGTATGTATATATACTATGTATGTATATATTGGATGTTTGTTCTGTACGGTACGTACATACTGTGGAATAAGACTACTGGTAGCAATTCCCTAGTTATACATCCCTATGGAACATGGAGAGAGAGAGAGAGAGAGAGAGAGAGAGAAAGGTTTTGTCGTTTGATGTGTCCCTTTTCCTTTTCTCTTATAGTATAGACTACTATATATACAGTAGTACAGTAGCTTGCTCTATATGCTATATAAATGTCCCTAGAGATTTCATAAGCTATATACCTTCTACATGTAGGCAGACCATAGTTTTGGCTTGATGGTCACCGCAATCTCTACAACCAAGACGAGTTTTGCTTCTCTTCTCTTCTATGCCAATCATCTCTTCGTCACTATATGACTTTGTATACACTTTTCTTTTTTTCTTTTTTTTTTCTGGCTAGCTGTTGGTGTCTGGGGGGTCATCTGCAATTCTTATACCCAGAGACACACTCCATAAAAATGTGATCCTCTATTTTTTTCTCTCTCTTTCTTTCTTTCTCTGGGGTATATAAAGCTCTTATCATTTGCATCCTCTTTCTGATGCTTGTTTCCACTTGGTTTATAACATAAAAAATGAAAACCTCTCATTCTCCTTTCTCTCTCTCTCTCTCTCTCTCTCTCTCTCTCTCTCTCTCTCTCTCTCTCTCTCTCTCTCTCTCTCTCTCTCTCCCAAAACTCTCATCTTTATAATAACATAAAAATTTCATCTCTGATTATCACATAAAAGTTTTCATCATTATTCTACTACTCTCACAAATTGTATACTAAAAAATATGAATTTTTCCTTGTATAGATGTATAAAGCTTATGCTTTTTTTTTATATACACTTATTTTGTGTAATGTAAAATTAAGATTTATCATTAGAAATTATATAAACTTAAGTGAAATAAAATGAAGTTGTTAAAATTTAAAACTAAATCTCATTTTTAACAATAATTTTTTATGTAAATACATTTTTCAAATTAATTTTTTTATATATTATAATCTTTTTAGTTATGGTTCTAAATAAAATAAAATTATCTTTTCATTTTTTTTATAATGTATAATTTTATGTAAATATTAATGAAATAAATTTTATTAAATAGGACATTTTTATAAAAATAAATTAAAATAATTTTTTTGACATTTAAAAAAAAAGTGATGTTATCATACATTTAATGAATGCTTTATTTGATTAACTCTTTTGTGATTAGTATGAGAAGATTATTTCTCTCTCTCTCTCTCTCTCTCTTACTTGCTTTCTATGCTATATGGGTTGTTAAAAATTCTACAAACGTACTGCAATGACTTTGCTTTAGATGAAGTGACGTGCTAGGTTGAACAGATAGAGGGTAGAACATTTCTTGTTTATATCAACCAGTTTTGGGTGGCGATATTCTATTTGTTGCGTGGTCTCTCTCTCTCTCTCTCTCTCTCTCTCTCTCTCTCTGTATACAGTATGTACAACTCCTGTAGGGACTATAATATCCTGGTCACCATATGCACTCTACAATACACACAGTCTCACGTTGGTTGTATATAAATCCACCCTTTACCACTCCCAAGATACCCTTTTTCTCGCTCACCCATATCACCCACATAACCACCCTCCTCTTTCCCCACCCCACCACCCCCCAAAAAACTACCCTCCACCTCTCCTATCTCACCTCTTTCCAACCTTGTATAAATGTAAGTTTGAGAAAACAAAAACAAATCGTGCGACAATGATTGCACCTCGGTCATGAAGTTTTCCTTGTCTCGTATATACTTTTGCAAGCAAAGCAAAACGTGTAGTATTATATCCCGAAGCAAAACACAATACAATGCTACTTTTTCATTACATTGTCAACTCACCGTCCATAGAGAAAATAAATCTTTCAGAAAATATATCTTATTTTGCTACTCTTCTTCTTTTTCACTTTTTTTTTTCTGCGGCTATAAATTTTTTGTTTTATGACCATATTGCTTGATTTATAATACTTTTTTTTATCTTAGATACAAATTTTATAAAAAAAATAAAAAATAAAAATCTATATAAAAAATAAATATATATATAAATCGTTGACGTGGTACGCATTAAGCGATATTGAAGCCTAATATTGGAATTTGTTGCTGTCTGTGTTATTACAATAACACACTCGGTAGAGGATTACAGAATATGTGTGTATAGGACAAAAGATTTTTGTTTCCCAAATATGTACACACTATGTAACTCTGCTTCGTTTACATCAATATATTGGCTGATTTTTATTTATAAAAAAAAAATGCGATATTGTACCTGATATATTTGATGAACATTCCAGTTTCATTTTATTGCTACTGCAGAGATTTCATATTAATTTTTTTTTTTTTTTACACTATAGTCTTTCCAAATGAGTTATTTTACATAATACTCATTTGATTCAAAATGATAATACATTTCATAATACATTTCATAATATAGGGGGGAAAAATCAGCATTTTTACCATATAGAGTACAATATAAAAAAGTGTATATTTTTATAAAAATAAAATACGTTACGTAATATATACGTATACTATCAACAGTATTTTACAATTTTATAGAATTATTATTATTATTATTTGTGTTCATGTGTATTAACATTAACTTTTATAAAAACAACAAAATTACATTGAAATAAATTAAAAATAATGTTAAAATAATAATAATATAATATAAAATGTCAAAATAAAATTCAACTTAAAAGTAATAATAATAATAATCATTATTTCACAATATCATTTTAACTCAAAAAAAAAAAGTTTTAACGAGAATATAGAATAAAAAATAAATATAATTTTAATATTTTCATTTTAAAAATTACTAAATCAATATTTATACTATACCACGAAAACGTATTATTGTAACTGTTGACATTAATGTTTACTTTTTTTAACAATATAATAATTAACCTTTATGAGTTTTTGAATAATGTATACAGTATATAAATATAATATAAAAACCAGTGGCATTATTAAGTATTGTTATTATACAGGGGGCTGTGTGTGTGTGTGTGTGTGTGTGTGTGTGTGTGTGTGTGTGTGTGTGTGTGTGTGTGTGTGTGTGTGTGTGTGTGTGTGTGTGTGTGTGTGTGTGTGTGTGTGTGTGTGTGTGTGTGTGTGTGTGTGTGTGTGTGTGTGTGTGTGTGTGTGTGTGTGTGTGTGTGTGTGTGTGTGTGTGTGTGTGTGTGTGTGTGTGTGAGAGAGAGAGAGAGAGAGAGAGAGAGAGAGAGAGAGAGAGAGAGAGAGAGAGAATTGTTGTATAAAATAATGACTCAAATAATTTTATTTGTATTATCAACGCACACAAAAATTAAATGTTCAAATGTAATGATAAATAATTGTTTATACTATTACTTTTAAGTAAGAAATAATTTAACTCCATATTTTGATTCAGTTATTAACATTCATGGAACTGTCCGGGAAAAAAAATTTCATTATAAGTAATCACATTTTAAAAATCCCCTAAAGAATTCACACGTTGATGTCACTTTAAACTACATAGTAATTTTTTATGTTATAGATATAATGATGATTATCTTTGCAAAAATTGGTTACTACATAAATTTATATAAAAAAAATAGTAATATTCATAAGTCTATAATTAAAAGTTGCTTACTCTGCCTTAATTTTATACTTTAGTTTTAGGTACTTGATATATTATGAATCTATTAGCTAAAGTTTTAATTACAAATTATGACAAGGGAAAATTAATTATTTAATATTCTCTAGATAGATTTGAATTATTTGGTCAACCATTCAACATTGAATAATTATCAGGTGTTCATACATCATTAAAATAAGTAATGAGGCATTGCTAATGAATTGAGATGTGTGTTTAAACAGCTTATATACTATATATATATATATATATATATATATATATATATATATATATATATATATATATATATATATATATATATATATATATATATATATATATATATATATATATATATATATATATATATATATATATATATATATATATAGCTGTAAAACAAATAAAGTGAATATGTACTACAAAATTCATAACTATAATATATAATACTGGTCATTTATGAGTATTAAAAACATTAAAAGAATAATAAACTAATTAAAAAAAAAAACTATGTTCATTCATTTTAAGATTGTCATGACTGATGGGAGATAGATACTTTGAAAACATGTACACGCGATTTTGGCAGCTCATTTCACTTTGAAGTGTACTGTATACATCAAGTTGAAATACTAGAAATTCAATTTGCAGTTGGACAAACTCCCATTTAGATAACTTTAAAAATAAATAAATAAAACAAACTTTTGTAAATGTTTTAAGAATGAACTTTTTCTTGACAGATAAAAATCTTTTGTATGCTTTTGCTTTAAAACAACATTTATAAATAACAATTCAACTTTTCTATATAGATTATTTAGTTGTTATATATATATATATATATATATATATATATATATATATATATATATGTTTTCGTTCTCTGGAAGCCATTACTGTGAGTTAAATTTTTTTTTTTTTTGTACTTCCATTAATTTTGCCGCATGGTTAATAAATCAATAAAAGTATTATTTTCTCTCACTTTTATATAAAAGCCTACCACTACAACGTATAACACTTTTTTTTCTCTCTGTCCAAAAAGTCAATTTTACAGATGTGGCGTTATTCCGTATTGTTTTTTTGGTAAAAAAAAAAATAAAATAAAAAGGGTCGATCGTATGATGTTGAGTAAATGGAGGGAGAAGGCTTGCAATTTTATTTCCTAGGGAGTCTGTGATTTCCTGCTGGGTTTTATCACAACGTCCGTAGTTTGCTGACTGAAAATTCAAGTTTTTATCTCACTAGAGACCAAATCTAAGATCCATGACATTTGATGTTTACATTATTTTTGACGTGCTCTTTTGTTGCAAACTTTTATCACTTCAACCAAAATTGTAAACGAAAAGTAATATCAATTTCAAATTGAATTAAATTTCAGTGTGTATTATATATTATTCTTTTTTTTTTTTTTTTTTTTACTAACAACTTTTGAATTACTTTTTACTTTTTTTTATCAATAATACGATTTGATAAGTAAAAATATCATTGATATTGATTGTTTTTTTAAATTTACAATGAAATGTTATTAATAAAAGAGTTAAAATAATTCAATGCATCACAAGTATTAAGTATACAAGGTAACTGATTGATAATATTTTACTAAACATATATCATTATTTACATAAAGCAAATACACCACAAGTTTGCATAAGAAGTTATTCTAATTATTTTGCAAGTATGTTGAATCCTCGTACCACCATACCCACATACTAAATATATATAAAGCACTTGTGGTAAATCTTTAATATTTTCCTTGTATGTATATATTGAAGATTACAAGTAGAATTTATTTTATATTAAATCCCAGGTATTTGCATAAATTATAAGGTTAGAAATTTTTATGTTTCATTATTATATGATATGAAGTTTTCTTGTTTTAAATTATACATATATATATATATATATATATATATATATATATATATATATATATATATATATATATATATATATATATATGTTAGCATCAAAACCCGAAATTGACCCAAACTAGGTATTTTTGCTCATTTCGGCTTTTGGTTCGTCGCTTTTTGCCAAAACCCGAAATGCAAGTTTATTTCGGCTTTTGGTCACGAAATTTTGATCCATACTAGTTTTGAGCATTTCGCAAAAAGCAAAACCCGGTGTAAACATTTATATCTAGTTTTGGTCTTTGAATTTTGACCAGAACTAGTTGTATGGTCAAAATAGAAAAATCAAAACCCGAAAAATGAACATTTCTCAACTAAATTATTTTATATAAGAATAAGTGTGTGTGAGAGAGAGAGAGAGAGAGAGAGAGAGAGAGAGAGAGAGAGAGAGAGAGAGAGAGAGAGAGAGAGAGAGAGAGAGAGAGAGAGAGAGAAGGAGAGAGAGAGATAACACGACACGTTAAATAAAAAATAAAAAATATTTATTTTAATTTACAATAAGAGTGATATATTATGATATGACTTATGACTAATTTCCCTTATATTGGTTCAAAGTTCAAGTCCACCTTCCACCGTACTTTATCCAGTGATAACAATTTATTTTAAAATATTTCTTGTGCGTATATTCAGTTGACTGTTTGTCTCTGTGCTGAAAACATGGTTTATAGTTTCATAAAATTTGTTAGAAACAGGATAAGAAAGTGTTAGAATTTAAAAAGTTCACAACACATGTATATTGATGGTGCGCAAATTATAAGTGATCATGGTTAGTGGTTTTATATATAGCTCTTAATTTACATTTAATCGTAAGTAGCCCCTTAAAATAATTATAATATACTCTATTACTATAATACTATTACTGAATGGACCACTTGCAATAAAATGTTTGTAATTGTTGCAGCAAGGGAACATTAATTTTTTATTTTTTTGTAAGAAATGTAATAAGAAAATTTCAAATTATTTTAAAAAGTTCGCTCATTGCAAGTGGTCCATTGCTAGGTCAAACAGTAAGTTTATTTTTCGTATTGTCTCAATTTATATTCCGTATCTATAGCCATAAGATTTAGATATTTTGATCAGCGCATTCTAATCAAATTAATCTTTCAGACCATATATTTTGCATTTCAAGTAAAATAATAAAATAATATTGTTTAAACGCCTAAATTATAATACCAAAACATCATGCATTTATAATATAATTATAGTCTTTTATCATTGCATAAAATTCTGAGTTGAGAAATGTTCATTTTTCGGGTTTTGATTTTTCTATTTTGACCACAACTATAGTTCTGGTCAAAATTCAAAGACCAAAACTAGATATAAATGTTTACACCGGGTTTTGCTTTTTGCGAAATGCTCAAAACTAGTATGGATCAAAATTTCGTGACCAAAAGCCGAAATAAACTTGCATTTCGGGTTTTGGGCAAAAGCGACGAACCAAAAGCCGAAATGAGCAAAAATACGTAGTTTGGGTCAATTTCGGGTTTTGATGCTAACATATATATATATAGACAAAAATTTTAAGTTTCATGAATTCAAGTGTATACTTTGTAGCAGTAAGACATACGTATGTGTACAGAGTACAATGTCAGTACAGTAGTACTCACTGTTGCTGTATGTATATATGTAGATATACTGTATGTACATATATACATACATTTTTTTTTCACATATAAGCGTTTGCTTTTCTTCAAGCTTTTCTCATCTCTTCTATGTTGTATAATGTTGTCTCTCTTTTGTGTATCAGCCAAAGTGTTTCCTCAGTTTTACGAGAGAGAGAGAGAGAGAGAGAGAGAGAGAGAGAGAGAGAGAGAGAGAGAGAGAGAGAGAGAGAATGACAACATTGTTGCTGCTTTTCAGTAAACGAGAGAAGAAGTAGAAAAAAAGTTACAAAAAAATATAACAAAATGAAAGCAGGTTTAAAAATGTAATAAAACTATACATAATACCAGAGTGAAAATTCTAAATTTTTAACGTAATGCTGATGATATCTTTTTATTTTATTTTAACCCTCGTCTTTCTCTCTAACGTAAACTTATTTAATCCGCTTTAACCAGTTCGAATAACAAACATACATTATGGAGGTGTTGAGAAATTTAGGAATTAAGTACGAATGAAAAAGGATTTGCATATTTACCTAAATAAATAACGAATAAAGGATAAAAAATGATCAATGGATGTTACATTTAATTTATTGTGAAAATACAATCTTTATTTTCTTGGATGTTTTCTCTTTCCCAAAAATTTACACAGCAAACAGAATAATATTTGTTTGTATATATTTTCAAGTAAATTTATTCTTATTTATAATCATTTAATTAATATTTCTGAGATATATAATAAGTAAAAAAATCAATCAATTAGCTCTAAAAGTATTTGATTAAAGAATATTTTAAATTTTATAAAATTAAAATAATAAAGTCAATATTCAAAACATATAATTAAACATTTCGACAAATATATTTGAATTCATACAACATAAACGAAATATAATATTTACGTTGGGATTTTTGAGAAAATGAAGTGTATAATTAATAATTTGTGTTAATGAAAATTAAGTGCACTTATACATAGAAAACAGTAATTTTAGAATTGGAAAATTGTGTTGTTGTAATATATATATTTAGAACACGCGTGATGACCTTAATTGAAATTATCACATATAAGAACACGATTTTTACCTTTGAATGTTTCATTTTATTTCTAAGTACACGATTATTACATTTTATATATTATTAGGCTTGTTATAAATAAAGTGTTCTTATGTGTGCTGTGTAGTACAGTTTTTCCTGCAGTATATGAATAATAATATTGAGTTTTATGTATATATATATATATATATATATTGTGGTATAATATCTATATATACTGCTGTGCTTCTGGTACTTTATATTACATCTTCAAGAGGCTATGATACGTTATAATTAGTGGCTGAGCCTGCATTGCTCAAGTATAGACATGAAAGGAGCAAAGCAAAGAGAGAGGCAAACTTAAAAAAAAAAAAAAAAAAGTCGAGAACCTCATGACTTTGCTTACTGGCTTTCTCTCTCTCTCTCTCTCTAATTTTTTTTTTTTTTTTTTTACTTTACTTACTTGCTGATCGTTAAACAGCAAAAGAGGTTTTTGAGAACATAAGAAAAAAGAGAAAAAGAGACTTTTACAGTCTCTGAAAAAAAAAAAAGTTTTTTAGATTTTTATTTTTGTGAGTAGTTATATTATGTTAGAGGCAAAAGCAAGTTGGTTAGGTTTGTGACTCTGCAATGTCTCTCCATTCTTTTTTTTTATTTTTTTTTATTATTATTATTTTTTACATCTTCTATGTGGTAGTGTGGCATGCCACAAGCTTAATACTGCTAAATTCCCTCTCCTTGGTTTTCTGGTCTCTCATTGAGTATTATTGTATAAGTGTATGTATATATGTGTATGTGTGTGGCTCTTATGGTACTATACCAAGTTGTACAGTAGTATTAGAAGCTATAACAGTATCCTACAAAATGT
Source organism: Ecdyonurus torrentis (assembly GCA_949318235.1). NCBI lineage: Eukaryota > Metazoa > Arthropoda > Insecta > Ephemeroptera > Heptageniidae > Ecdyonurus > Ecdyonurus torrentis. Next base: position 35,222,641 of record OX439131.1, on the reverse strand, counting down.
AATGTAACTATGGATATGTATATACATACAAGGCCTGAAGGGATTCTTTAGTGACAGAATGTTGTGCAATGAGAGAGAGAGAGAGAGAGAGAATAAAATAAAAACATTAATGCAAGTAATGCAACTTAAAATGTGTCTTCTGTTCTCATGTGTACAGTGCTTGTATTAAAAAAATATATAATATTATATTAATGGTATAAAAAACATAGATTTAATTAAAATTCTGATTTCCAGTATTGTAAAAACATAAATTAAAACATTAATATCATTAATTCGTATTAATTAGATTATAAATTCAGTAACTTTTTCTTCTTCTTCTTATATATTTATAAATTTATATATAAGAACACAACTTTATTAATATAAAAACTAATAGCAGTTGAATAATATAAAGATAATGCACAAATGCACATGCATGTAAATGAAATAAAATAAAAAAAACTGGTTTTTATATATAAGATGCATAATATTCTATAGTGTTGGTTGCAGCAAGGGCGCTGTTTTATATAATATAGAAATGAGTCACGTTATTATATAAAAGAAGATGAAAGAAGTTTATTATGGTTCTTATATTACCGCCCTGAAAGTCAATGTCCTTTTAGTGTCTTGCCTTCTCAATATGATCGTATATGTGTGTCTGTCTGCCTGTCTGCTTTGACTATATGCTCAATTAAACACACGTGTATTTTATGCAGTTGAGTGGCCAATTCACATCATGTTAATGCGCTTTGTATACGCAGCAAGTCACATTGACTCACTATAATATAGTGACAGTCATTTACACGGAGAAATATATATAATCTATACGAGATTTTATTTTTAAGTATATTAATTTGTCAAGTGCATATTTTGAATGCATTTCTTGACGATATCTTGATAATTTTTACACAAAATTGAAAATGTATAAAAAATATCATTCAATAAAAGAATACATATAATAATAAAAATTATGATATGACTACATAATTTCAAGATTTTGTAGTCATCTTATACTATACTGTAAATTTGTGATTCCTTTTCTAGAAACTCAATAATGCTGTTCGTAAACCCTGTTCTCTGCTCCTAAAATGACGATCACCATTGGTTATTCAAATGGAATGCGCATTTTTTAGCACAAGAAAACAGGGTTTACGAACACTAATTACAATTGGTCTGCATACGTAAAAAATGAGAAATAATTAGAATGCTACACAGTAAAAACAACAACAATATATTTCCCACACATATATTTTTCTCTCACAGTTACTGTTTAATAATAAATTATAGGACTTTGTATTATTACAGTCTAAAACAACGAAGTTTTTTCCAACAAAGTCACACAGAAATTTAAAATCCATGAAAATTTACAGTATTAAGTTAATTTTTCATGTTTGAATTGAAAACTTTTTAATTTCAAAAGACATCATAATATATAAAATCTAAATTAATACATGTTTTATCAGTGTAATGGATTACTTGGCTCAAATCAAGTGTGTGTATGTATTATAATGAGAGGACTAAATCATTACATGCATGACATTATTATATACCCAGACTTCTATGTATCAACAGCATAATACATCAGCATTGACTTAATGCAAATTGCAGGAGTTGTTGCTGTAAATGTTTTGTAAAAATCATCATGAAATGCATATGACACTTCAAAATTTAAAACATAGAAATGCGAGCACATATTTTTAAACGTATTATATACCTACAAAAGTATGATATTTTGCTTATTTTTAAGTGCATTTATTCTCATTTTTATGAAGTCTCTCTCTAGCTCTACTCCTCTTTATATACCATCAAATTTGATAAAAACAGGGAGCTGTAATATACTGTGTGCTTTTGTACTTTTTTTTTCTTTACAACAAAAATTTCATGAACCAAAAACACACACAAAAATAATAGCTTAATTTAATACTTTAAATTATTTTGGAAAAGAATGATATATAATTATTTTTATTTTCACTGAGTAAAACTTTATTATAAGCTTAGCGTTTTAGAATTTTAAATCGTAGAAATTACGATATATGCATACGACAAGATTTTAAAGTAAATTCTATTTTATGTGTTTATTTTTCACAATGTTATTATAATTTTTTTTATATGGGTGGTGTATATGAAGTAATAAAAAGCGTGTTATGTAAATGTAGAGCTATAATGTTTTAATTTTATATCGCAAAGTGGAACATTCCCTTTGGCCCCTTTTTCACCCTTATGAACAGAATAAAAAAGTAAACTTTTTTTTTTTTTTGCATGTTTTTTTTCCGTTTATCATTTCTTTCTCCTTTTTTTTTCCTGTTATATATATAAAAGAGTATGGTTCTCTCAGATTTATTAAACAAATTAATAATCTTAATTGCCTTACTCAATTAAAAATAAGGTTAGTTTGTTTTTGTATTTTAATGTATTATTATTTTCTTTTGCTAAATAAACTTTTAATGTTTAAATTTTGTTTTTCTGTTTATGTTACTATATACTCTATGCGTACTAATGAAAATAAATAGTGCTATACAGTAGATATACAACGTTGGTAATATACGTTTTAATTTAATAGATTGATAGTCATTCTAATTATCTCTCTCATGTAAATACATTCTCTTTCAGTTCTTTTTTTTTTTTTTTCAATGTTTTTCTCGTACAAATTTATACAACTAGTTTAATGAAAATGATTACTCTGAAAGTTTATATCTATATAAAAAAAGGGATTTTATATAGTAAATAAATGACTATGTAAACAAATTAAATCCACCAAATAGTGTCGCATATTGTATATAATGGAAATAGTGATCGTACCAGTGTATAGGAAACATCAGGGTGATTGTAATAGCAATGTAAATTGGAAATGCAGTTGAGTTTGAAACCAGATAGAGGGTTATATAATAGAGTTTATAGGCCATATCGTTGACGAGAAAGAGAGGTTATATAGAGACGAATTAGCTCCCATGGGTCTGGTTCTCTTTTCAAAATGCCATGCACGTGGAAAGAGTACATTATTATATATATAGTAAAAAAAAAATAAAAAAGAAGAAGAAGAGAGTGAGAGACGATAGGAGTGAAACGCTAAATGGACGTATATAGTATATAATAGTAAAGTTCATGAAAGTGAGAGAAAAACAACGTATACGTATCAGTGACATTTAAAAGACATAAAACAGTATAAGGTTTTTTTTCAAAATGTTAGGGATAACCTTTATATGTCAAACCTTTTATTTCGCGAATGACTGAGTGAACTAACAAAGTGAGAATGAAAATAATTTATATTATAGAAGCTATGAACATTTTCACGTGATTTGCTATTTTTTTATAGTAGTATAGAAAATAATATACTATACACTTCATATACTTTGATATCCATAATACTAAAAATAGAGTTTTATATATATTTTTTTCCTGAATTATAAAAAAGTCCGCAGCATTTCAAACAAAATCATTTTTATTATAACAAAGAGAGTTATTATACACTAGAGTAAAAAATATAATGCTAAATTGAACATATAAACATAAAAATCCATATTCCAATGAATTTTTATTGTATTAAAGAATAATCCTGTTTAATGACATTTTAAGTTTTATTTTGATGTTCTCATTATACGAACATATGTATTTATATATGTATGCTATATAGTGTGTGTGTGTCTATATATATATATATATATATATATATATATATATATATATTCCACCATATTTTTTCTCAATTAAATAAATTTAATTTAAATGCAAATTTTATATCATTGTAAATGAGAGTAAATGAGCTAAAAAATAAAAGCACTCATTAAATTAACTAATAAAAAAAAATGCTAAACTGTATATTATGTGATTGTTACAAAAAAAAACTAGTTTTGATTATACTTGTAGTAGTATTATATTATATTATATATAATATAATGTATAATGAAAATTATTTTTTTAAACTAATTCAAACATATTGTATAGAACAATTATTGTGGTTTTTGTGAATTTATATAAAAAAAAAGTTTAATATTATAATATAAAAGCCAAATAGTGCGTGGTTGTATTATATGATGACAAAATGCGTGTGTATGTGTGTGTGTGTGTGTGTGTGGAGAGAGAGAGAGAGAGAGAGAGAGAGAGAGAGAGAGAATTGCAGACAAATCGATTGTGGCGCCAACAAGGTTTAATGAGACATAGAACAGAGAGACACGTAAAGTTAAGTTTTATGTACATAATGTACACTGCATATGTATATATATTCCATACATATACGGGTATATCATGTCAGGCTAACATATAAAACGTGTCCATTTATTATTACTACACACTCACACAAAAGCAAATCATATGAAAAGTGGGTGGCCATTTATACGTATATATACTATGCAATATAATAAGTGCATATTATAATCCACACCAACAACAATATTGTACAGTACTCTCTCTCTCTCTCTCTCATTGCATGCATACATGCAAGGTATATAAGATGCAGCTATTGCATGCACACAAAAGAGAGGTCAAAGTTCATAAATCGTAATGAGCCACAGCTTGATTCGTGCTGTATTATATATAAAAAATATAAATAAAAAATAAGAGAGAGAAAAACTTTACGTTTTTTTTTTATATTCATATATATAAAAAAAGATCACAGACTTGATAACACTTTTATAGACAGACACGCTAGTACCGTCATAATAAGAAAATAATATAAAAAAAAGAGTTAAGTAACAATAATACATTAAAGGTAATGGTATATACTCATTATTATTTGATTTTTCTCCCTTATTTATATATATATATATATATATATATATATATATATATATATATATATATATATATATATATATATATATATATATATATATATATGAGTCATCATAATTATATAATTAAAATTTACTGCGTATATGTTTATAACATAACATATATAGCACTGTGATAATATACTGATTTATCAGATATAATTTGCATATACAACACATTTAAAGACTAGCTGACATATAAGGATAAAACTCTACAAGAAGAGATGGAAAAGATGGACAAGTATAAGTCATCTCTCTCAACAATAGTTTGTCCTTTCTTGTATTTCCACTTTTTAATATTATTGTTTTCATATCTGCTTCTGCTTCTTTTTTTTTTTTTTTTTTTATGTTACGAAATTAAATAATCTTTTGTCTAGTTTTTGACACATTGAAAAGAATATATTAAATTTATAATGGGAGTAGAAAAAAAAAAAATAAGTAAATATTACAGTTAAAAAAAAAAATAAAAAAAAAGCATAAAAGTGATCCGTATCATGTTAATGAAGTTAAAGAATGACAATGATTTATGAATTTATGATTAAACCACATGGAAAATATTTTAAAATGATTCTAACTCATGTCACTTTATATGTTAGTGCATTCATCACCAACCCGTATGTGTGTGTATATATATTATATATAGTAAAGTGAATTAATTAATGCATTATTGTATGCATGCATTGGTGCATGCGACAATTACTTTGCTACTGTTTTGTTGCGTTGTTTCTAAAACCACATTCTGTGAATGCTGTTTGCCCGTCTGTTATGTGTGCAACCAACAAAACATGCGAACTAAAAAGAAGAAAAAAATATTCTGACCTTATTGTGTATTATAACGATGAGTCTAGCCATGAAATTTTGTTTTATTTTTGTCTTTGGATACAATACAATATATCTATAAGTGGAAAACATGCTTTTGTTTCTTTTTAATAACAAAATCTATTGTTCTACTTAATAGAAATTTAATGTTTATTATTATTATTTATTAAATTAATAATTGTCAATGTTTTAACTTTAAGTTTTAAATTTCTTGTTATATCTTAATCTTAATTATAAATCTCCTAATCATAATTATGCCAACTTCTTAAACCTTTAGACCACAGACCACATATAACAGCATGTGCTATTTAATGGTTAAACACAAAATGGGATCTCTAAAACTGATGACAATTTTTACAAGAATGTAAATGTGGCCCCACAAGAGAGCGTGAAAATAATATAAATAATACAGGCAAAAATTAGTATAAAAATGTTGTGCGGGTTGCATAAATCAAGAAATTCTGATCACTAGAGTTATGGGTTTTATTTAGACAAACTAATGTCATTTATGTGTAGGTCCCATTAAGTTTTTTTTTTTTTTTTTTTTTTTTTTTTTTAATTATGATTAATATAATTTTTTTTTTTTTTACAAAAATGCTAATGATTTCTTCTGGTCTATTCCATTAGCCATAGTTAAGTTATTGATTGACACTTAATTTGTATTTTGTTACTATAAAGAAAAATACATAAACGTAATAAGCACAAAATAAATTATAGCAAATATTAAAATATTTTGACTTTTATTGTTGTGTGACAAAAATATTTTATAATAATTTCTGGCTTAATTCATGCTTTTAAATTACGTGAGTATAATAATAAAAATAATTTAAAATTTTATATTGAAGCTATAACAATCATTGTTAACAAAGGCAGAAAAATATATGCACAATAAATTATATAATTACATTATTACACATTAATACACCTATTTATATAATCATTATCAATACTACAGTATACATGTATGTATATATATATATATATATATATATATATATATATATATATATATATATATCCCTTTCACCATTAAATTGGCACCATTAGTTTGAAAATGAAAATCCTATTAGCAACTAACAACACTGCGTTCTCAGACAAACTATAATTCTCATCAATATTTTACGAATAATATACGTATATAGAGAACAAACTTATACAATAAAATTTTCAATTTAAACACACACTCATACATTATACTGTATACAGTACGACATATAGTATATTGTGTGTGTCAAATTAATGAACTGATTATTTGAATAGAAATTACCACTAAATTCAATGTGTTATATAAGTTCCAATTACCTAACGTTAAGTATTACATATATAAATAAATTATGCCATTTTATAACCATTTTTTTTTATATATATATATATTTTAGATTAATTAAAGTAGCACGTAATAGCTCATGCAAATATCTCGTCATCTCCATTCCCTCTCTTAATTCAGATTTAAATACATAGAAATTATTCCTTCCAAAACACCTTTTTTTTCAATGGCATTTGTCTTTAAATTTTAGTAAATTTCTAAAGTGTATTTTTTCTATTTCTTTACATATACATATATATATTTTTTTGATTACTATATATATTTATTTTCCAATTACTTAATTTTCCTCAAATTATATTATTATTAATCTTTGTTCCTTTACAAATAATAATCAAGTTAAAAATATTACTATAAATCCACATCCAATAAATCTTTTATATATTATATTGCGTATACAAGAGATAATATAATATATTAACTTTGTTACGTTGTATATCAAAATGAAAATCTGTATTAAAGAAGACTTTGATACGAAAAAAAGGTATTTTTTTTTCTTTCCGTGATTTCATTTGATATATATTGAAGGATATTGTGTTGCGCTGGTCTTATCGGAATTGAATTGGCTAGTAAGTTGATTATGGCGTTCTCTTGATGTAGGGTGGAGGTCTTGGGCAAGTGAGCGAGCGAGTATAGGCAAGGCAAGGCAGACAGCTATATAGGCAGGCAGCATTAATTGCTCCTCTTCTTTTGCCTGAGATTCCCACACGCCAGCAGAACACTCGTCTGATCCACTTACTTCAATAAATCCCCCAATCTACCCCTAAAGTTTCATCCCTTAACAAAATTGTTCAACCAGTCGGAAAACGTTAAGCAAGCCATACATAAAATTATATATACTTCAAATCATATTTGTATTAATTCTCTATAATATCTTTTTCACCATATAAATTAATCAATATTATAAATTAAACACACAAAAAACTGAGAGACAAAACTAAAGTTTTATATATTATATATATATATATATATATATAAAGAATTCCTGAGAAAGTTATTTCTGATACGACGAAGTATAAAATTTACAATTCTCTCTCTTGAAATGTTTTTCTCACACTTTTCACATTAAACTTTACTTCAAAAGTTGTAAATATTTTCAACAGAATTTCATTTTAAACTCTAATTAAATGAAGGTTTTTCTCAGGTTTGCTTCTCTCTAAGTTTTGTGATTAATTGAACGTGTTGGGATTTTGCCTTGGCTTGGATGTGTTAGGTTTCCATGGCGACATATAGCACATCTCTCTCTCTCTGCATGACTTTGGTGCGTAGACACACGGAGAAAGAGTGAGAGAGTGAGTGAGTGTGAGAGAGAGAGAGAGAGAGAGAGAGAGAGAGAGAGAGAGAGAATGAGGGCGTACTTCCTCGATTTAATTGCAACAAGCGAACCAAAGGAACAACTCCAGGGGATTAACTTTCACAAGACTTTGTTTCAATCTGTTATAGCTTGCTTGCTTGCTTGCTTACTATATAGATGCAACCCTTTTTAAGAATTCTCTGATGGATGAATCCTTATATTACAAGCAATTCTTCAACCACTCCCCACAAATTTCTAATTATTTCATGATGTGTCCACTTTAAAATATACAAACTGTTTTAGGGGTTAACATTTTCAACTTCATTAAAAAAAAAACTATATATAGAATGCATTTAAATTGGATGGTTGGTTTAGTTATTCAAATATTTGTACAACAGTAGTAATACTGCAATGTATAAGTGCCTTAGAATTGAAGATGTAACCCTTACTACCCTAATTCATATACAGTAGTTCCGAAATGAATATATAACATACACTAATATATTTCTTAATCTGCATTTATGAAAATAATTTGACTTTTTGGAAAATGCAATTATGCAGAAACTGATGAACAGAGAGAGAGAGAGAGAGAGAGAGAGAGAGAGAGAGAGAGAGAGAGTTGAAATGCAGAATTTGCAAGTCTTACATTTTTCACTACAACAAAATTCAGAATTTTACCATGAACTGCTACATAATAATATTTATACAAAATTCATTTTTATTATTTTTCTCTCTTAAAAAAAGAAAAAGAAGAAGAAGAAGATTGAGAGACCCCCGTATAAATTTACATGATATTAAAATCTAAGTTATGTATAACATTAATGTCTTTAACTTAATTTTATAATAATGTCATTTACTTTTCAGAAAATATTCTATAAGTAAATTATGTCGCTTTATAGCAAGAGAGTTATAAAATAAAAATTTAATTATATTTTGAAATTACGAAGTTGCGCTGTCAAATTTATACGAGATGTCATATTATACAACATTTATAGTACACACACCTTTCCTTATATACTCTCTTCATGTTATATTGAATTAATAATTAAATATTATAGTATGAATTTGCCAAGGAAATATTCAAAGTTGTTTACTACATTTTATTGACTTCTGTTTTATTACCTAAATAATAACAAAATATTTTGTAACAAATAATGTTTGTACCCGTGGTTTATACATAAAGCAGCCATAGCTAACAGTAAGTTCAACTCAATATATTAAAACTCAATTATTATTATATCTTAATAAATAATTATTTTATTGATATTTTTTTTAGATAATAGCTTTCTATTCTTGAAAACGTAAGCCAAAAAAAAAAATTATTTAAGGTTGAACACTTACAATTTATTACTTAATATATCATTATATTTTTTTTATCTTGTGCGTTCTGTAAAAGTGCGGTTATTTTATTGTCCATCCGGCAGAGTATATCTTTTTTTTTTTTTTTTTTTTTTTTTTTTTCTCCTCCTCCTTATTCTTCTTCTTCCTTTAAGACCACGTAGTCGTGATCATTTTCAAGTGTGGCTCGCTTGAGTAACGTAATGCCAAACCACTACAAAGAATCACGTCTTTCAGGCCTCTTCTTTTCTGTATATTGACCGCTCTCTATGAATGCGCATTTATGAGTTTCGAAAAAGTCTCTTTTTTTAAATAACATCATCGGAGAAGATGAGACACATTTTTAACTAATTAGTTTACATTTTTAGTTTAAAATAATATGATATACATAGTGACAACCTTATAAAGAAATTGTTATATTATATATAAAATATACATATACTTAAGTTCGTTACACATATTTTCTTTCTTTTGGTAAAGTTAAAGGTTTTTTTTTTATTATTATTACGGAAAATGTATTTAAACTTTGCCAAGCTTACTTTAATTTTTCTTTGTATAATATTCAAAGACTAAAAAAAAAAAAAAAATTAAAAAAAAAATTAAAGAAAAATAATTTTTTTAAATTTGATATTAGCAACTAGTGCCAAAAGTCTATATAACATGAAAGAATGTTCATATAAAACCAAAAAGTTACCATTATAAGAATAAAAATATAAATTAAGAAAAAATATGCAAAAGAAATAAAAAAAAAAGTATGGAAATAAAGGTATATTTTTTTTATGTGTCACAGTCTAATAAAATTTAGTACGTTTTTATAATGAAGTAAGTGTGCTAGCTCATTATTTTTTTACTCTTCATTTTTTTTTTTTACCTCTTTTTTTTATGTCTTATCTTACAGAACATAAAATTTCCATGTTAGAAATTGACACTTCCCTCTAACAAGCCCCTGAAGCACAGCAACCAACTTAACACGTTATAAGATCTATTGCCATTTCATCACTGCTCGAATAAGTTAATTTCAACATCAGATAAGGCACTTTTACATTTTTATAATTACAAATATATCCTACACCTTTTTGTTACCTACATGCTAACTATACAATTCATTAAATTGATAAAAATCTATAGAACTTTATTTTACGCTATAGTAACAACTCAATTCTTTCTGTGTTTTGTTTTTTACCTTTTTGTTTTACACTCTTTTTTTATATACTTGCTGTCCTCCTACAATTTTTTGTTTGTCACATTCAATCACGTATAATAAATCAATAAAATACAAATATCGAAAAAAACAAATCAAAATTTAATGAGAATTCGCAGTGAGTGAGTGCGTATTAATAAAAAAAAATCTCAATATGAATTGAATTCATTTTAATAAATGAATTTTTTTTAATTAATGTACCATCGTAATTAATAATGAATAAAATGTTATATATATTTTATAAATTTTACATCATGAAATATTATAATGATTTATAAATTGTTAAAAAATATTTTTTAATTAAAAATGTTACACAGTGTACAGCTCAAATTCCGCTATATAATATGACTTATATATATATATATATATATATATATATTATATATATATATATATATATATATATATATATATATATATATATATATATATATATATATATATATATATATATATATATATATATATATATGATTTCAACTCAACAATTTGGAATGTGTCGTATATTTACAAATAAAAAAGAAGTAAAAATGCATATTAAATTATAATGAACAAAATAATCACATGCATAATCAGTTGTTTAGAAATATATTAATATAAAAGGGAGGTTTAAAGTTTTTATTAATATATTTTTGCACGATATAATTTTCTAGATACTAGATTATATTATAATATATATATAGGGTGTATATTGTATATATACATGTGAAATAAAAAATAAAAAGTTATAATATACACAGTATAACACAGTATTCTTTATTATAATATGGTATAACGTTGATCGTACAAGAGAGGGTGTAAAAATAAATTTCTAGCATAGTATGTAGTTCTCTCTCTCTCTCTCTCTCGGGAGTCGCGTTATGCAGTGTCGTTATTATACGTCATTACGCGAGATTTCAGTAATGAGAGAAAGCTTTATAGCCTACCCCATTACTGTCATACGTTTGCACTGCAAATTATTTCTCACTTTATATGACGTCATCATTTAAAACAGTCCATAGATTTTTTTTTTTTTTTTTTTTTTTTTTTGCACTTGAAGTAATTTATTATTATTTTAAAAATTGTGATTCCTTTTATTTTATATTTTCTGTATGATCATTTAAAATAAATTGGTCAAAAAAAAAAAAAAAAAAAAAAATCAAGATATATAGAAGGGGTAAATTATTATATACTGCAGTATATATAATATTATACATAATATGAAATAGAATAAATAAGGATTAAATTAATTTATTTTTGTTTTATTTCTTATTTAAAACTATAATGCTGCTATGTATTATTATTTTTTAATTATTATAACTAAGTCCAACTCTAAGGCTCGTAAATTTCTTCTGAAGGACTTTTTAAATAATAATGCCGAAATATCATACACAAAATCTTTGTTGGGCTATTTTTAAATTATATATATATATATATATATATATATATATATATATATATATATATATATATTATTATATATATATATATATATATATAGTCCAAAACTACATAATATTTTCTCATTGTTATGTAGTACACATTGACAACATATGCTGTATTATATGCTGTAATATGTGCTGAATATATATCACATTTTTATACAAACTAATTTTTACACAAAGAACAATCCTTTTTTTTTTTTTTTTTTTTTTTTTTTTAATATTCTTAACGTTATTCTATCAAAGTGTTCTGGAATCGAACTTGTATCAATTTGCAACATTTTAATGACGCAATGAAAGTGTTGATTAAAGTCGTGCAGGAAGCCTCATTACGACGTTGTCAAATCACTTTGCACCTTGTTGCCAGTTTAGTCTTTTAATTTAGAATCAACGTCAAAATTAATTTAAGCTCAATTTCCTCCCTTAGAGCGACGTGCTAGCAACCCCCACCCCCCATCCACCCGCTTGCCCTCCCCCCCCCCCCCCCCCGCATTACCAGGGTAGAACAAAATGCAGAGAGAGAGAGAGAGAGAGAGAGAGAGAGAGAGAGAGAGAGAGAGAGTAAAAGAGATTTGCTAGGCGAAGCGAGAACGATGTTGGATTTTTTAACTCAATTATTATACGGCAGTACATTTTAAAAATAATCTCTACTTTTTTAATATTCAAGTTGAGTATATTTTTTTAAATTTAAATGAGTCTTTTTATTTTTTTATTTTTCCAAATAATTCATATAAAACAGGAACGTGAAAAACATGGGATATGATGATAGATAATAATATAACAAAACTCTCTAGACATGTACAGTATAATAAAGTATAATAAATTTGTTTAAGCGTATGCGTATTTTTTACACTATCATATTATATGACGGAAAAAAAAAAAGAATTAATACAGTTTGTTAAATTCATGATAAAGTGTATCACGGTTCAATTGTTTTGTTTGATCAATGAAATATTTTTTTATGTTTATATAAATGGAAACTGAACAGTTTGAGATTTTTACCATCCTGATGATAATACAATAAGTACAAATAAATAAACGTGTATATACACAGCTATATGTAAATTAATTAATATGGCATTATTGTTTCGTGACAATGATTGAAATGTGACACATTATAGACTCTTTTTTTTAAATAAATAAAACTTAATGTATACGAAAGATAATAATAATAAAAAGTGTTTTAGTGTTAAAACTGTTGCTTTTGATTTTTCAAGATGGCGACGGCGCGTCTGAGAGTTGTACAACAGCCATGGCGCCGAGAGCAAGACAGCCTGAGGAGGCTGCAAACACAATGCTGATGACGTCATATATGGGGTGAGTTGAAGTACTCGATTTCTAAAGTTTATTTTTTTTGAGACGCCTGGCTTTTTTATTTTTTTATTTTTTTTTAACTCTTCTTTAAGAATAATATCATTGCAAAACACTGTTTGTTTGTTTTTTTTTAACTTTTTATTTTATTATTATTATTAACATTTAACTATATAGAAAATATAAGAGAGACATAAAAATGGTAGACTGACAAATCTCCATTATAATATGTGTAATGCATTTTTCAACCAAGTGTCTACTACATACACATTCCATAAAACTGTATACATTTAAAATATTTTTTAAACATTGTGTATACGGAGAAAAAAAATAAAAGAATAGAAAAAGAAATACGAACTGTTTATTGTACAGTGATCATAAAAATGTAGTGAAATTTTTAACGTCACACACAAATTATATGCGACTTTATGTGAGTTCATACTTATAAATAACTATAACTATGCGAATATATAATACAAGAGAGAGAGAAGAGAGCGCAAGTACTGTGCAGTACTAACTGTATGAGAGAAACAAAGCATTTTATATACGCTTCGTTTAGAAATTCAAAGTGTGAAATGTTATAAAGGCACCATTTATATACCATGCTGCTTTACTTTACATATAAAAATATTCTATATAAACTGAACGTTTTAGATTGATTGATTTTTTATAAGTTAAAACTTTTTTTTTTAAAGGTGCCCTGCACGAGAAATATATAGAATAATATACATAATACAATGTCTTATTTCTATTACAATCAATATTTAAATGTATGTCGTTTGCTTGTGCCAATAATACAATGGATTTCCATTTCATGTTACAATAATTTTTCAATAATGAGGCAGCTTGCTTACAAAAATATAAAGTTTATTATTATATGATTTGAGTGTGTTAGTGATTGAATATTGAAACTTGAAATAAATAATATACTATAAAATCATATCTAGAGTTCAATTTTTTATTCTTTATGTTAAAATTTGTGAGAAATTTTCAAATTAGTGTGTTCAAAATATTTTGTTAATATACATTTTTTAGAAACTAAATTAAAAATATATAGTAAATTTTTAAAGTAACATTTTTTTCTCGTACATAATTTTGATATACTCTTTACATATTATCTAAAATCTTACTATAATACTAGCAAAAAATAATAATGTTATGCATTTATATTGAAACTTAATAAAATCTGATATATAGATGAGCTGTCTCATAACTCTCTCTCTCTCTCTCGCTCTCTCTCTCTAATATAAAACTTCTAAAAATATATAATTTGTATACTGTCATGATTTTACTTTTATCAATAATAATATTTTTATTTTAAACATCAAAATAAAAGTATAATATTATAAAAAATATTGTTCCTCGCTTTATCATGATATATAATATAGACGTACATTAGAGTATACCAGATACCTGAATATAAACATAGAAAATATAAAAGTGAACATGTTTTTTTATATATGATCTTTTGTATATATAATAATATATGAAAATTAATTATTTATAACCCGCCGGTCGTTTATTATTTATGATTATGTTGACGTATTGCTTGAGCGATATAATATGGTGGTGGTGGGTTGGTTTAGTGACTATGAGTATATCTATGCTAATATTTTAGTATATAATATAGATTATTATAATACTCTATATCATATATATATATATATATATATATATATATATATATATATATATATATATATATATATATATATATATATATATATAAATTGAGCACCAAAATGGCTACTTCATAACAGACATCCGGTTACATATATTTACATGACACATCTAGTTAATAGTATTTTACCCACTCACATAATATTACATATATTTTATATAAATGCATATTCAAAAAAGTGTTTTATATAAAGTATATTATAAAAAAATATAGTACCGCATAGTAATATTATTTGCATGGTATTAGAGATTATAACACGATGCCCTATATCATGGTATATATTCTTCTAAATAAGTATGGTCTAAAAACATTTCATGTTGCATTAAGATATATTAGTTTAATACCTGCAAATTATGTTATACAAAATATATACCTATTTATTTTCTTCATAAGGCGGGAAAATATTATGAGAATTTATTGAAGATTTAAATTATTAAAAAGAGATTTATTATATTTAGAATTTAAACGTTTAAAATTCTAACACATACTTGATATATATGTTATTTAAAAGTTTAACTCTTAATTTATGATTTTAAGTTAAAATGACTATAAAAGGATTTGTAAATTTAGCAAAATAAATAAATAAAAAATTGTTATATATAGTAATAAAAATGTAATTATAATAATAATAAAAAGTGCGATCTTCTTCTCTTTTTCTTCTTTTTTTTTTAATATTTTAAATATATAGAATACTGCAAAATAACATGAAATAAAACATTTTTGTGTAAATAAATAATATATTTAAAAAAATAAAAATTGCTGTTATACTAAAAGCTATAAAATATATCTGTCAAATTTACAAGCAAGTTCTATAGAGAATTTGTGTCGCATATAGTACACATACATAATATGAGAAATATAATGTGTGTATATAATATATATATATATATATATATATATATATATATATATATATATATATATATATATATATATATATATATATAAATCATATGCCAATTTGTGGTAAAATTCCAGTAGTATATGCATTACGAAATAGCATTGTGTGTTGTGTTTCTGAGAGTCTTACTAAAGTTTAAACCATCATAATAACAAGCAGGGTTGCTGTTTCTGGCACGAGTTGAGTGAAACGCCATATGCCTCCTACACCATATTATAGCAAGAGAAAGAGAGAGAGAGAGAGAGAAAACTTGGGTGTATACATAGGAGATCTCGTCTGGACCGTTCGTTCTCTCGTTTACTGGAGAAGTAAACAACGTCTCCAAAAAAAGTTTCACTGGCAATGCAAGCACATACTCTTACGTATGACATACAGAAATATCATTTTTGACTAAACATTCAGTATCATTTAGACTAGTGAATAAGACGAGACGAGGCTGTTTCTTCTTTCATCTCTCTCTCTCTCTCTCTCTCTCTCTCTCTCTGAAAATAACAAATTTATATGGATGTAACATCACTCATCAAAACTATTTGCTTTCTTATTCATTGGGTGTATGTCTCTCTACATATATGAAAAATTTAAATATGTCACGTTTAATAAATAACTATATGTATATTGTGTAATAGTTACCATTAGCTTGTACATTTTATGACGAATGAAAAGAATTTTAAAAAGTTTAGTGCCAAAATTCAAAGCTGAAGAAATTAGAAATTATATCAACGTCCATTTTAGTATACACAAATATAACCGAAGTTTTTAAGGATTCAAGTCTGTAAGAATTATATTTTACTTAAAAATTCATAATAATTTTAAGCTTTAGTAATATTACTAATAAGATATTTCATTTATTTTTAAATTTTAATTTCCAAATTTATCATATAAGACCTTTTTTTCCTCCGTTTCTGGAAAAAAAAAAAAAAAAAAAAAAAAAAACGATTTAAGTTTACAAACCCAAAATAACTTGACAGTTTACGTCAAAAAATGTTATATTTATTTTTGTATGTCAAGTTGACTTTTTATGAGATGTCACTGGAGAGGGGAAATATTTACATTGAAGAAAAAAAAATTATTTACACGTACGTAAAGACTAAATTTGATTTTATATATAATAAAGCTGCTCACAGCTGACTGTCATGCGTAAACATTCCTACATAAATGGATACCAACTTTTCTTTTAACTCCTTGTTTATTTTTAAAAGAAACATCATGAAACTTTTTTATTAAAAAAAATTAGCTTGAAATAGTAATAATAATAATAACAGCGTGTAAGGATTTTTGTATTAAAAAAAAATCTTAAACATTATCGTGCTAGGTTTTTATTTGTTTTATAATTATAAAATAATTTAAAAACTTAAAAGTTTATATTTTCTCAACTGTGAAATGGATTTTTTTTTTAGTTATTTTTCATAGCTTTTTTTCTTTTGTATGATATGCAAACAAAAAGTGCTTTAAAGTTTAATTACTGTTTTATGTTTTACTGCTGGATTTTTTAGAATACAGTAGTTAATATAGTTTGTATGAATATCCAAATAATTTAAAGTCTCTCTCTCTCTCTCTCTCTCTCTCTCTCTCTCTCTCTCTCTCTCTTTCGCACACACACACTTCTTATAGTTTAAAATGAAACAATGCCAAATAATTTTCCTTGTAATTCTACTTTTTAATCTGATTGAGAATCATTTTTAAAAAGGAACAGAGAAAAACAGGCATATAGATAAGAAATAAACAATTTTTATATATACCTATGTATAAAAAAAACTGTAACTTCATGAAAAGTTTGATGACTTGTGTATAGGTCAATGGGTTCATCAATTTTTTCTATTGTATTGGAAATGGATTACGTTAACAAATTTCTTATGCCTGACATGATAATCACAAGATCATAATAAGTTTTACCTATTTATATACTCAGAATTTTATTTTAGAAGAGGTTAAAAAAAAACAAAAAAACATACACATAGTATTATGTTAGCGAAAAAAAAAAGAGTATCATGTTCAAAATTACTATTTTTAGCATTATATTATGTAATTATAGGCTTTTCAAGCAAAAACTTCTATTTTTAGAATTTCAATTGCTAGGTGAAGAGTAAAAATTAGAATTATTTTGTTGTTTTTTCCTATGATGGCACTATATGGAGGGGTGCTTTGGTGCGGCGCGATGTATATACGCTTGGCTGCCCACTACAACGAGCGGTGATCTGCATATTATTATAATCTGTGCTGTGCTGCTGGCTGGCCGCACGGGGCCACACGGGGTCACGACACGTCACGAGCAGCCCGCCTTGCAACCAGCGTGCATGAGTGAGAGAAAGAGAGAGAGCAAACCCCAGCCTCACTCGCTCACTCACTGTTGCATACCTAAATCTATGGTCATGGTACCAATCACTCGTTATTGATTTCAAATATAATATAATCACTCACTCGGGAAAATAGTGTTTGTATATAATAATTATTTCCAAGTAAAGTGCCTTAAACATTGTACTGACTAATTCAATTACTCCATTATATGCAAAAATTGTTCTCCATTGCATTGCATTATAAAACATTGATACACTTAAGTATTTAACACACTAAGAAAGTTCAAAGTAAGGTATAGAAATTTTATGAGAAATGGAATAGAAAATCGTAAAGGTCATAAATTCTTTGTTGTCCTTGTTTTTTACCAGCTGTTTCTGCTTTAGTTTGCTCTTTTAATATAAGTCAAACAATGAAGAAAAAAATGAGGGAGTAATTTTATTGCATAATTCTAAAAGAGGACATCGTTCTGAATCAATAAATATGTGAATTTCTAATTTTTGTTTTTTTTGTTTTTTTTTTAGTTCATCGAGTATTTTTCAAAAATTAATTACAAATACTTAATGAACTCACAAATTAGAAATTCGCATATCAATCAATTTAGGACAATGATCCTCGTTTAGAATATAAAACAAAATCATACCACTGATTCTTTTTTGTCTCCCTCGTTTAAAGAAGTATAAAACAAATAGACCCAGTGCATTTTTGCCATACTAAAAATAAAATACTTCTATAGATTTTATTTATTTTAGAAAGATATATATCAAAACTTCATATAATGGGTACAGTGACCATATATAAAGGATTATCATTCAACATTGAATTATTTATCATAAAATATAATAGTTATAGGTTTTATTTCATATAATTTGAAAATGATAATATATAATTACTGACATCTTTAGAAAGTAATCAAATTCTTATATATGAACAGTTTTTTTTGTTTGGTTCACGATTAGATCTGATGATAATCAAACATTGTTAAACAAAATTTTTTTTTTTTTAATTTTTAAACAATTCAATTAAAAATAATGGATACAAATTAATTTATACATTTTGATTTTTTTTTCTGTGGTTTCTATATAATATGTAATGTATTTTGTTTTTTAATTAAATTATTTAAGTGTATAATATATTTCATATTTCAATTATATTATTTAAATGAATATCTATATAAATTTATAATACATGGTATGTATTATAATTTTGTGTGAATATTTCAAGTGAAACAATAATTTATTATGCATGAGTGCTTGATTTTATGGTAAAGTGAGTACCGGAAGTGAAACAGTCAAGTGACTATAGGCAAAAATATCTGTAACTGTGGGGTGTAAAATAAACGTGCTTCACTCAACGTGATTCCTGGGCATAACAAAAAAAACATACAATTTGCATTATATCTATCTGATAATATATATTATATACCATTGTTTTTACTAGATATGTTAATTTTTGTGTGATCAATATGGCCGCTAAAATATCAACAGCTGATCAATCACGTGATATGAAAGCAAAAATCACGAGGCTTTCATGACGTCAATTCATAAGATTTAAAAACAAATGTCTAGACTATATCTAGATGGTCAAATCAGATTGCAAAAAAAGTGAAAGACAAAGTAATAAATTTATGCATTGATTTTTTAGGGGTGTCATTTTTGTCTTATTTTTGTTACACGTGGCTGATGAATTTACTACCACTTATTCTTTTTTGAAATAGCTAAATAATTGATCAAATCATTGATTGATTGGTTTATTTATTTATTTATTTATTTATTTATTTATTTATTTATTTATTTATTTATTTATTTATTTATTTATTTATTTATTTATTTATTTATTCATTCATTCATTCATTTATTTATTTATTTGTCTTTAGATTAATCTAACAATCAAAGTCTTTGTCTCGTCTATATCTCTGTCTTTACACAAAAAAACTCGAAAGATAAATTATTAGAATGTGACTGTATAAAGCTTAAAAATAATAATAATAAAAAAGTAAAAACATTTATAAATACTTTACATTTCAGAATCATTAAAATAATTTTTCTTTGATCTATCAAACGAATAAAATCATGTTTTCTGTACAATAAACTTTTCTCTCTCTCTCTCTCTCTCGTATCATTTTTATATTTATATAAGATATTCAATGAATATTGAAAGTATAAAAAATCTATTTTAATATCACGTATAATATTTTTTCCCCTTATTTAAAAAAAAAAAGAAAAAGAAAAAAAGAAAGAATTACATCATATAAATTCAATACTTTGTATAAACGGAGAATGACACACACACATATATAGAGATGATGATGAGATTTTTCTATGTAAAGGTATCCACATTTTTTTTTTTAAAAAAGTGGATTTTGTTTTCCAAAATTTATTTTCATATTGTATTTTTGCTTTTATATACAAAAATATCAGTTTTTTATTTTATTTTATACATTTTTTATGATATCAAGTTTCATAAAAACATTCAAGCGAGTACCCTTTTGTGGCTTTTTTATATTATTGCTTTTATATTATTAGCAATTTTTTCTGTAATATTCTACCAAATTTCATTTAGTTTATACTTATGTTGTAATTTATAATTTTAAATATGAAAACTATTTGGATATTACAGTATACTGTATAATATACAGTACATATATTATATATATATTAAAGCTTTGCGGCTGTGCCACATAAATCTGTGTTGGGTGGGCATGGAATGAGGTGAAGCTGCAATGTATTAAAGTGGTGTTTATTGCAGAAAGAGAATAAAGTTAAAAATAAATGTGAGATTCAAGTGACGTATTACAAATGATTCCCATTTGTCGTTAGTGGTTATCGATAAGCGATTTTATCTTCTCTCCTATATACATGCTCTCTCTCTCTCTCTCTCTCTCTCTCTCTCTCTCTCTCTCTCTCTCTCTCTCTGTGTGATATTGCCATAAGCTTGTGAAATTTCCAGTTTTCACCACAGTGCACAAGCTTTGCACTTATGTGTCTTATTATATAAACTGGATCTTTGTACCCTTCATATATTTGTCAAAATCACCCAAAATAATGACGATGACACCATTCTGTCAGCAGCACTATACATTTCTTAAATGTTCACCAAAATTTGTCATTTGTAAGAGACATTATATATTTAAAAAAAAAAAAAAAACTAAACATTTATGAAGCAGAATTATTGTGTGTTCAGGGATATTTACAAAAACGTTCATTCAAAAAAAAAAAAAAAAAAAAAAAAAAAAACTATGATTCATTTCATTCACCACTATACGATATTGTTACAAATAAGATTTAATATTATAAGGAACGTATACAACAAAATTATCGTTCTGAATAAGAAAAATATTAATCATGTAAGACAATTTATATGGAACGTATTTCTTTTTAAATGTTATGGTTTTTTATTTTCAATCACGACTTAATTTTGTTATACAGTAAAATGAGAAAACATAATGATCGTGTCTTTAAAAACTTCTGACAAATTACTTTCATTATAAACATAAGAAGAGGACATCGTGAGAGCTAAACTTTTAAATCAGTCCCATTATTATTATTATTTTACTGTCATTATCTTAAATTTAATTGAAAAAATATAAAACTTAATGGATTTTTATAATCTTATTATCAATAAAAATTTAATGGTATAAATTCTACGTATATATAATCAGTAATTTTATTGTTTTTTATATTTAAGTTTTCAACTATGTAAATATATCCAATTTTACTATTATATACGTTTTTTATTTCTTAATTTAAGTCTTCATAATGATTAAAGAATTAAGTGCATCCTAATTTATGGTTATACGGAAGAATACCCATAAAGAAAAAAATATGAATGAATGGAGTTTGATATACCAAGTTTTAATATATTCAATAAATTATATTTTATTTATAAAATATACATATTAAAATCACAAACAAAATGTTTACTTTGTCAAATATGAAATTAAAATTTATTTTTAATAATATTTATCAAAATTTAACTCATTTTTATATATTAAGCTGCTTGGGAATCAGTATATATATACTCACCTTTCTGCATGGTCAAGTCCTGAAATTATATATTATATAACATGAATCCATAGAATTTTATAATATAAATATTTTCACTTGTGTTCAAAAAATGAATATGCGAAAGTCAATATTATATATTTTAAAATATAGGAAAGGCCTTTTTTCTTTTTTTTTTAAGAAAAATTTATATAAATAATGAATCTTCTCGTTAAGTTAGACAATCTTTTGCGTGTGATGAATATGCATTTACAGAAGGAGAGAGAGAGAGAGAGAGAGAGAGAGAGAGAGAGAGAGAGAGAGAGAGAGAGATAGGAGCTTCACTTGTTATTTTTGTATACAAGTAGTTGCTGTAGACATTGCAAACCCACCGCCTTCCTTTTCAAATATGGAAATTGTGCTCTCTCACTATACTATAGCTATATACAATCGTACATATAATATATATATATATATATATATATATATATATATATATATATATATATATATATATATATATATATATATATATATATATATATATATATATATATATATGTATATATATATACACACTGTATGTATATATACTCTCTATGTATATGTTGTGTATAATACTGTACACAAACCCGATGTTTTAGGGGCGTTATATTCACACGCAAGGCAAAAACCCGTGTTGCATGTAAGGTTTTAACATACAAACACTACTTTTATACAATAATGTACATTTTATAAATTCATAATATTCAATTTTATAATATCAAAAATATAGTATATAAAATATAATAATATATAATTTAAAGTTAATCATCATAAAATTATACTATTTCATGATATATAAAATGTTATGAAATTTTAATCAAATATATTGAATTTCATACAAATATTATTATTATTTACCTTGCACCGGTTGTTATTTTATAAAGATTTTTATACTGCAGTTGAGATTTTAAAAAGAACAATATGAAATTAGTAAAATATTCATACTTATATAAACTCTTAAAAAAACACAATAAAATAAATCTTTCGTGAGTTAAAGAAAGTTAATGACAAAAACAAGTATTTTTGTTTTGGTAACTTGTATTGGTTGAGTTCTCCCAAACAATATCGTGTGTATGCAGATGGATGGATGATGGGGAAAATATATAAGAAAGGTCTTCGTACTTTTGTCGCGTCAGGCTTGTGCGGCTGTGAAAAAGGTCAGCTTATAGAGGTCACCAGGGCAGACGCGAAAACTTCGCAGTACCGCCTCGCTGAATACAATTTCCATACGAGGGTGACGTTCAAAAACTTATTCATATACAAACCGTGTGTATAAATTTTTAATTTACATATATAAAAAATATATATATTTTACATATAAAAATTATTTCTTTTTTCTTTAGCATAAAAGATTCAACAGTGTAAAATATATTATATACAATAAAAATTCTTATACATCCCAATCTAAAATATTAATTAAAATTTATATAAAAGAATAAGACTAAAAATATTAATTTTAATATATTTAAATTTTAAATACATTTAAGAGAGAGAGAGAGAGAGAGAGAGAGAGAGAGAGAGAGAGAGAGAGAGAGAGAGAGAGAGAGAGAGAGAAAGAGAAGAAAATTAATTTGAAAAATTTAAAATTCTGAAAAGGGAAATAGAATATTGAGTAATAAAATGTTAAAAAGGTATAAAAATTCGATCAATGGTCTATATTATTCTTTATAACACTGTAAGTATATATAATATAGAATTTTTATAAAACTTTCATGTTTTGAATTCCATCATATAATAAAATAAAAGAAGACCACATCATTCATATAAGAAAATACTCCAAAAAAGAAGATAAAAAAACAATGAAGTAAAAAGTTTTGATATAAGTTATTCATTAACTTTATTTTACCCTACATGGTATTTTGTAGTTGTTAAATTTTTTATTATATATTGATTTTGAAATTACATGAAACGATACAAGGTCCAAGAATAAAACGACTAAGAATACCAAAGCTCACATTTAGCTCCATCAATCAAGAATTTTCTCTTCTTGTATGTCTTGGTATATAGTGACGTGACAAATAGTCCGACTGACTCACTTGAGCTCGTCTCCTTTGCTTGCCTTACTTGCTTATATACGATAGCTGGGGGATGATGACGCGAAGGAAGGTGACTTTTTTTTTTTTTTTTTTATTCTTGATCCCCTTCTCTCATTCATCGAGGGTTCGGGTTGTGTAGGAGGTGAGTGAGTAGGATGAGAGGTGGGGGAGGCATCTCAGCGCATCAATGATGAAATTCCTGCACGGCCGCGGCTTTAGAGAGAGATGAGAGAGAGAGAGAGAGAGAGAGAAGTACAGAATGTACAGTACAGACTATATAGACAGAGAAGTAGTGTCGGTGTTATATATGTGAGATGAAAAAAGTCAGAGAGAGAGAGAGAGAGAGAGAGAGAGACAGAGAGACAGAGAGAGAGAGATCAGAGAGAGAGAGAGAACGAGAGAGAAAGAGTTTAATCGACATATACGAGAGAACGTTATACAGTATTATATTATAATATTTTTATATTAAAAAAAACTTCTTTTTTTTTATCTCTATAGCAGCTCAAGACTTGCTTTGACAAAAGACAATATAAAATTACATAGCAATGAAGTATTTTAATATATCATCTATAAATGTGATGTATATACAGAGAGAGAAGCGAGAGAGAGAGCTTGAATTTATATTAATTTATAGCTAAATTGAATTTGATTTCAGATCAATATATACAGTAATATACAATTCACTGTTGTTTTTTTTCTTTTTCCTCTTTTTCTTTCTTTCTTTCTTTCTTTCTTTCTTTCTTTCTTTCTTTCTTTCTTTCTTTCTTTCTTTCTTTCTTTCTTTCTTTCTTTCTTTCTTTCTTTCTTTCTTTCTTTCTTTCTTTCTTTCTTTCTTTCTTTCTTTCTTTCTTTCTTTCTTTCTTTCTTTCTTTCTTTCTTTCTTTCTTTCTTTCTTTCTTTCTTTCTTTCTTTCTTTCTTTCTTTCTTTCTTTCTTTCTTTCTTTCTTTCTTTCTTTCTTTCTTTCTTTCTTTCTTTCTTTCTTTCTTTCTTTCTTTCTTTCTTTCTTTCTTTCTTTTTTGTATCTTTTATTTTTAGTCAGAAAATTTGATTTTTGTGACAAATATAATTTTCTACTCAACCCTGTAAATATAAAATCAAATATATGTCAAATACAATTTATATTTTATTTATATACTGTATATACGTTATATGAAATAATACAGAGAGAGAGAGAGAGAACACATTTCACCAGAAGCTCGTATATATTTAGTGTTACTATTATTATATGCATTTTACTATATATGTAGGTATATGATATATATTTTACTATTATGCAAGCATGTTAATGTCCTTATAGTTTGCAGGAAAGTTATATATGTGCAATATAATATGAAAACCCCTTGCAACATATAGTGTGCTATGCTGATATACATCAGGTAGCAAATTATTACATACTATTATAATGCATGCAATGTATGTATGTTCATGCATGCTAAATATATTATACATAACAAACGAAACTTATTATATTATTAAAGTTGCAAGAATTGCATACTTAAAATTTATATTTTTTTTTTCTCTGCATTTAAATTCAAGTACCTTTTATAAACAAATTTGTGTAAATATACATACAGGTCGTCGACATGGAAATAAAATAATATAAAACAGGCACCCCTTTTATATAAGAACGCCCTCATTTTTCTACATTTTATTTTTTTTTCTTTAGAATTTTTTTTTTTTTTTTTTTTTGCCGGTGAACAAAGAATATTATAAAAGGTTGGGGCGTATTTTTTATATATTATGCTTTCATCTTTAGTGACGTCACTACTATCTCTTCTTCATCTACAATCAACGCTTTTGGTGGACAGGCAAAAGCAAAAGAAAAAAAATAATATAAAGTATATTATTACGATCAATAACGTTTTGTGTTGTATAACATTCAAAACTGCAGACATTAAAAAGAAAAGTTACACACATACATTTAATATTAAAACACATTAATCTCTTTTGCATCAAACTGTATTTTATATAACAGAGAATATATAAACAGGGAGAATATTATGCTCTATATATATATATATATATATATATATATATATATATATATATATATATATATATATATATATATATATATATATATATATATATATATATATATATATATATATATTATTTCTCTGCTTTTTAAAATCGTGATTTAGACTTTAAGCGTGACCCGGAATGTATATCATCACAGCTGTATTACGTGACTATTAAAATGTATAAGCACATACAGTTCTCTATAATACTCTCTGCATCACGGGTATATATGTCTTATATATATTCTTAATATTACCCATCTAATATAACAGTAAATAATGTAGTAATACTATAGTATTTTTTTTTTCTATATATTTTGTAAAAATAATAATCAAATTAATTGCATTTCTAATATAACATTTTCAATAAGTCTTTCTGTTATTGTAGTTTTTTTTTTTTTTTTTTTTACTTGGGTGTTTTATTATTATTATATAAAATTAATTGTATATAAAAAATTGTTGAGTTGTTGATAATTTTTTTTATTTTTTTATTATTATTATTTTTTTTTTACTTCATCTAATCATCAATTTTATATAATATTTTATCCTATTCTTTTCATCTCTTTTTTCTTTCTTCCTTTTTTTTTTATTATTATATAAATTGTATATATGTCAAAAAGAAGTCTGACAGGCTTTTTTTTTTTCTATTTCTTTTATATTTTCTGGTCACGTAGCTCTGTAAGAAATCGTGGAGCACGCTCGCAATCCGCGGATTTGTCACCTCAATCGCGACTTTTCGAACCACTTTTACTTTGACATCTCTTATACTTTTTATTTTATATAATATAATATAAATATTATAACATAATGCCCATGTTATACTCATTAATAACTTTTTCAATAATTTTACTATATTACGCATATAAACTTTAATTAAATTTATATTATACTACTATATATGTCAACGCTTTATGTATAATATAATATAATATTATATTATATATATATATATATATATATATATATATATATATATATATATATATATATATATATATATATATATATTTATAACACAGAGTATTACATATTAATTAAGTTTTCCTTTTATATATTATAATTACAAAGTCTTTAAATATTATGTTAATTAAAAATTTTAATGAATGTTATTAAACATATTATTTTAAGATAGTTTAAATAGATTTTATATATCTTTATTAAAATATAAAATCAAAAATATATTAACTTATTGGTTTTTAGTAGAATAAACTTTTTATCACGATTTACGCATTATAGATATAATAACTTTTAAATTGACCAGTAATAAAGCAATCTAAAATATATTTATAAAGTAAATTAATATTTCATAAATTATGTATAATATTTTAATATCCATTTAAGTTATGAGCAAGTGCGGATTTTTAAAATTTTCGTTAACCTTTTTTTTATAACTTATTTTAACATTTTTTTCTTATTATAATAATACTCGTCGTGTTTTTACAGCTTTTCACTACGAAAAGAAAAAGTTTTTTTTTTTTTTTTTTTTTTTTTTTTTTTTTTACATCTAGATCTATTTGCAAAATTCAAAAATTCAAAATTCAAAATTCTTTATTCATTTCTTTCATCCAACATACATAACACAATAAAATGCATTAGTCTAGGTTATTGCCATAAATGACAATGTAGAAATGATTGTCAATAACATATACATTTACAAATAAAACAAATAAAGAGAAAACAACATTACAATGTACAAAATTAAATTTGTATTTAAATTGTGTCATCATTCATGTATTCATCAATTGAGTAGTACTGCTTATTTAATAGGAAAACTTTTAGCTCTTTCTTAAATGCTAATAAGTTATTTTGTTTTCTCATATCCAATGGCAATTTATTATAGATATTTAGACAACTGCAGAAAGGACCTTTATTATACATTTCAGTTCTTTTATATATACTTCCAATTTTATTTGTATTTCTAGTATTATGATTATGATTTATTTCATGGCTTTTAAAAAACTCAATATTATGTTTAACTTTCATAGCACATTCCATGATAAAAACACAGGGTACAGTTAAAATATTTAAAATTTTAAAAAGATCTCTACACTCAGCTCTAAATTTAGCACCACATATTATGCGTATGCAGCTTGCTGATTTGTTACTAATGCACAAGTTTTATCTCATTATCAAGTAATTGAAAATATTTATAGTATATTTTTTGAAACAGAAAAACACGTAAGAAATATTAGTAAAACATGGTATGATATGGCGATTGCGCGTGCAAAAACCGTAGATTCTTTATCTGCTCTGCAACCTACTGTCAATTTGCTTACTATTTTGATTCAACTTGTACCCTCAGCTCAGACGATACTCTAAGTAGTACCAAATTTCATAGATGAATAGTAAGATTGTAGAGCAAAAAGCCTATCCACAATACATGCAGGCGCGCTCGCCATTCACTCTAAAATCTAGTCTCAATATAATACAAAACTTCACAATATTATCATCCGTTTTCAAAAATAAAAAACGATCAAATCTGCTTTGCGCCACTTTTTCACATAATATCAAAAACATTTTAAAGTGTAATGTTGAACACCACAATTTGGCCTTCTAGTTAGGAATGTTCAAGTTAAAAAAAAAAAAAAAATTGTAGCCTTTAAATGTTTTGCTATCTGTGCTATCTGATTGTATTATTATTCCATGAGTATACAGGACATATATACCATTGCATAACTTAAAACATAAAATTTATGTTTAATTAAATTATAGTTTTTAAAATCATTATAAAAATAAATATTTTTAGTAAGAAAGGTCTTAAAAAAAATATTAATAATAAAGCGGAGTGGTTTTAGTATCTTCTTAGCAACTATAGCGGATCATCAGCTGGCTCGCACAGCATGCCACTAACATTTTCCATTTCCGCTTTTTATCCCCTTCTTCCTAAAACCTTTTTTTTTTTTTTTTTTTTTTTTTTTTTTGTGGAAAAATTTCTTTCCTTTTTACGCCTCTTCTCTCTCTCTCTCTCTCTCATTTTTTTTTTTTTTTTTTTTTTGATCGCAATGTCTACTATTTTTCCTTTTTTCACTGATGATGCTTTCCTTCTTTCTCGACGTGTGAGCTATATAGTACAATGTTCTCCTCTTTTATTTTCCTTATCTCACAGTTCGCTCTCACTTCATTTTTTTGTCATTTTTTTGATGTTCTTTACCTTACCGTACATTTCAAAATGTGAAAAGAAAAAAGAGAGAGAGAGAGAGAGAGAGAGAGAGAGAGAGAGAGAGAGAGAGAGAGAGAGAGAGAGAGAGAGAGAGAGAAATTGATGTAACTGCAATGTGTACTAGAAAACAGAGATAAAAAAAATAGACGATTCTTCTCTATTTATAAATTTGATACACTCACGTGCTTATTTCCAAAAAAGAAAAAAAAAAACAAGTTGTTTTCTCATTAATTTACTTCAAAAACATTTTTGCGTAATGTACATATGTATAACAGTAAATAGTTTTAAATTAATATTCACTAATATCAGCATATATATATATATATATATATATGTGTGTGTGTGTGTGTGTGTGTGTGTGTGTGTGTGTGTGTGTGTGTATATCACCGATAATATAATATTTTAATGTAAACTAAAGTTATGTTAGTTATAATTGAATTTAGAGTAGGTTTTATATTTTTGTCATGATTTTATCTTTTATATTATTGTGGTTGCTTTTTGTGCTAATATAATTCTCTGTATAGCTCTAATGTGGTACATGCACGCTATATATATTATACTCTCTCTGTATATGTCAGTGGAGACCAATATTGGTAATGTTTGTTGCACACACAGAGCTTATCTATATAAAGTAAAAGTTTAGCTTTAAAATGCTTTTAAACTGATGAAAAGTCAATATAATTTTATATTAAAAAATATATCTATCTATATATTATAATTTTTATACATATACATAAATATTTCTTAACAACTTTATTTTTCATTAAGTTTTGGATCCATTTTTAAAACTAATGTATTTTTTTTATACTGTATATATAAAGTATGTGTATATGCTGGGGAGTTTTTATATTAAACTATATTTTTTTTATATATATAGAAGAGGTCTGCGTATATTTTTTTTTATCATTTCTTTTCTACTTGGGTTCTATTACAGCTGACCTCTGTTATATATATTATTTTGAAATGTGTTCATTGTCTGCTTCGCCTTCCACTTCATCTGTTTTACCTTTCCACGTTCATCATTCCATATATATATTTTTTTATAGCTATACTTCTTTTTTTTACGCCTGCTAAACTCTTTCCTCTTTTTCTCTTCTATACATATAAGAGAAAAGAGCAAAACTCTCTCTGTGTCCGATATAATTTTTCTTATTCTTATTTTTATTTATTTTTTTTTTTTGTTTGTTGTTGTATGCGATGATAAAGGTTGAATCGTGACTGTTGTCTTGCCCGGCCGTTCCGCGCCGAGTACTCTGCTTGAGATGCTTTAGCTTTTGCCATCCAGTTTGCACATCTCGGCGTTGGTGTTATTGCTTGGTTAACTTGTGGTCCTCTTCTTTTGCTTTATGCAGACGTGCTTAACTATATAATATAGCGAGCAATACACCTGCCCTATAGCTCTGCAGCCATTGCACTGTTTGCTGTCTGTCATCAAAACGTCGTGAGACATTCAACAATTCATGACTCATACTTTTGCATTTCATTATATATTTTAGTTTGAATTTACTTGTAAAGTCTATAAAATTTTACCTATGATATTATGTACTATATTTTCTTTTGTTACACTCTTTTTGAAGATAATTTTGGTTCTTGTAAAGCTTTAATATTATACTAAATTTAATTTTGATTCCACATTATTTCATATATATGATTATGTGGATGGAGTGTTATTACATCAAAATCAAAGTAGCCCATTTTATTTTGGTATCTTTTATTCTCTCATGTATACGCCTATATATTATCCATATAGTTCAATTCAAATATCAAAATGACTAAATAAAAAGCAAATAGAGGAAATATTGAGTGATGGATAGAGTCCGCAGCACCTACTGTATATATGTTGAAATGACATAAATAGTATTAAAAAAAGAATGAAGTAATATGTCGACTGGTGTATATGGAAAATTAATTAAAATCATATGAAATGAATGTGTTATGTCACTTTATACTTGTCTCGACGTATGGCATAAAAAAAAATAATGACGTCATTTTAAATTCCATTCCATACATTCTATGATGAACATTATATAATTTCCCCATTATATATATATGTGGCATTTATATAAAAATTTCGATTGCATAATAAATTATATAAACATAATACGTAAGAAAAGAGGATATAAAAATCTAAAAATGTGTTTTAAAAAAAAAAGTAAAAAATAAAAATGCTGCAGTCGCAGGAATAAA
Organism: Ecdyonurus torrentis; assembly: GCA_949318235.1. Taxonomy (NCBI): domain Eukaryota; kingdom Metazoa; phylum Arthropoda; class Insecta; order Ephemeroptera; family Heptageniidae; genus Ecdyonurus; species Ecdyonurus torrentis. Next base: position 35,190,881 of record OX439131.1, on the reverse strand, counting down.
AAGTTTTGTGCCAAGTAAATGATAGAAATCAGCTCGCACGAAAGAGGATCGAGAGAGAGAGATTTTCTTATAAGTAACAATTACTTCTCACAGTCTCGTTTATTTCCAACAGTTTTTTTTTCTTTCTTTTTCATGTGGCAGGCATCTACATGCATGCATCTTTAATGTTATAACTTTGATTTGATTAAGAAAGGTAATGATTCACAATATGTAGAAAACTATATGTATAAAATTACAAAAATAATCACGAATTTTGTAAGCTTTTTTTTTTTTTTTCTGTAAATACTTTAACCTTTACTATCAAAACCATGAATTAAAATTCTGCATCTTATTATTATTTTTAAGAATGCACTTCAATTATACAGCGTCTTTCTATTTTTTTTTTTTTTTTTTTTTTTTTTTTGACTGATGATGACTATTTTCTTTATAACATTGCACGCAAACTTGCATAATTATCTTCAATTTTATTCAGTCAGGTAGAATATAAATATAAGAAAAGAAAAATGTTTTAGACAAAAGCTCATCATGATTGTCAGACAGTATAAATACTAAGCAGGAACATCTTTTTATTGTAATTTTAATGTTTAACTTTAATAACAATACAACAAGAGAAACATTATCGAAATCAAAACCATGAAATACCCTCCCCTTTTATATATATAAATTATTCTTTCTTTAGACTATTCTAAAGTGCTTTTATACATCAAAATTGATAGGAAATGATTTTTTTTTTTCCTTCAACACAATTCCTTTTGGTTTATAAAATTCAAATATTCATTTCCGACTAAAAGAAAACTTATTCTTATGCTTCTTTCTTTATTTATATAAAATGATATATTAAGCATAATAAATGTTGCATTTTTTTCAAAAGGTAGACAATAGAAAATTGTAATGGAACGTTAACTTCTCTCTCTCTCTCTCTCTCTCTCTCTCTCTCTCTCTCTCTCTCTCTCTCTCTCTCTCTCTCTCTCTCTCTCTCTCTCTCTCTCTCTCTCTCTCTCTCTCTCTGTTTTCTTTTTTTTATACTCCTTTGCTATTATCATATTTTATTATCTCATGAAAGCATTAAAATGTTTGATATAGAGATCAAAATCTATAAAGAAAAAAAATTATAGATACATGAAATAAAAATTAAACTTCACAATAAACTTAGGAGTAAAGAGAGAGAGAGAGAGAGAGAGAGAGAGAGAGAGAGAGAGAGAGAGAGAGAGAGAGAGAGAGAGAGAGAGAGAGAGAGAGAGAGAGAGAGAGAGAGAGAGAGAGAGAGAGAGAGAGAGAGAGAGAGAGAGAGAGAGAGAGAGAGAGAGAGAGAGAGAAGACGAAGAAGAATTGAAGTTTGTATCTAATATATCTAGTTGTGTTGTATATATATACAGTATATGAGCTTCAATTTTTTTCTTAGCATCGCACACTTGATTCGTTTTGGAAAATTCCATGATAAGCTTTTTTTTTTTTCCAGTCAGTGAGAAGCGAATTTGAAGAGTATATAGATCTAAGTGAAGTAGAAAAAAAAGTTATAGTAGACAGTGGGGTACTTAAGGGCGTCGTCGCAAGCCCTTTACTTTTATATACACAGCACGCGATATCCACAAGCAGCAAGACGTTTCCGTTCTCACACCTCCTCAATCCCCTTATTTCTTCTCCTTTTTCTTATAAAAATAAAGTTCTTTTGTCTCAAAAAAAGATTTGTAAGTTTTTCTGATAAAAATATATCCTTCGGTTCGCGAGTCATAGTATAGTCATTCTCTTTGCTCAAAAGTCTCTTCGGTCTCTCTCTCTCTCTCTCTCTCTCTCTCTCTCTCTCTCTCTCTCTCTCTCTCTCTCTCTCTCTCTCTCTGATAGAGCGTGTCACCGACATATGTTTCGTCATGCTTCAAACTTTACGTATTATTATAACGCTAGGCTACTCAACCATTTACTGTATAACAAAAGTGTACTTCACTTACAAAGGTCACTGAATATTGTTTCTATTTTTTTTTTTAATATATACTATAAAAATGTAATAATAACATTATTAACTTATACAAAAAATAACAAATATTTTTATGAAAAATTATAAGTTTATAGATATAAAAAAAATTAAAGTCATTCATTTGATTGTTTTAAAATAATTCAGGTGTATCTCTATAAAACTGAAAACGCACCTGTTATAGTAAAAATAGTTATATCCTGGCTTTTTTTCAATATACAATATTGTATAAAATCAATTTAATACGTTGAATAAATCTGTCAATGTATAAAGCATATTATATAATATATATATATATATATATATATATATATATATATATGCTTTATAATGTAAATGATATGATATACATCAATGATACTTTTTAGTTTTTTATATTTAATAATAAATAAATATGTGTTTATTTAAACTTTAATAAAAATGGTTTAGTATTTAAATTTCATGACTTATATTTATATAATAAAACTGACGTTCATTTTATATATAACATCAAATGTTCATATAACATAAAAATGATATAATATATATTTTACATTTTGAAATGTTATATATAGAGTGCTTATTGATCAAAAAATTGTTGATGGTTCCTCGTTATTTGATTTATTTTGTACATGCACTGGGCAAAAATTGACATTAACAATAAGAACAGAAAATATTCAGAATATAGTATTGTGAGTTCTGATTTAATTGAAAAATATAAAAATTAATAAAAAAATCGAAGTGCACTGCGCATTTAACCATTATATAACTCTTTTCCTGAAATGCATCCATAATTCTTCCAAGTTTAGAAACTTTATAATAATATATAAATTATAAATTAATTAGGTAAATTTCATTTATAATAGACGAGTTGATTATACTATACGTTTGAGTTATACAATATAGTAATTTCACATATGTATGGATATATGAGAATTTGATACATGCATATATAATAGGTATATATATATATATATATATATATATATATATATATATATATATATATATATATATATATATATATATATATATATATATATATATATATATAATAATAGCAAAACAATACACAATTGAAAAGTGTTTACTTTTTCCTCATGTATATACTATATAATATAATATATTGTATGCACGGAAAAAAATGATGTGTTAAATCTAAGTACATAAGTATACTAACGCAAATAAGCCCGCGCCCTAGTACATGCGCGCAAGATCTGAGTATTATTGAGTAACCTGTGTCTCTAGCATAAGTGACGCCAAATCCCTAGCGCTGGATGTTATGCCACCTGCGATGTAGGAGGAGCGGTACCTAGCGTCAGTATAGTTTTTATGTCACCTGAGAGCTAGGGGGAGCGGCACCTGACTGCCAGCGCGGGCTGTACTACATCTGCCGCGTGCTTCGATCTAGTTTAGCGAGAAAAAATGGCCACCACTAAATGCAGCCGATTTTCACTAAAATGGCTATTCTTTGTGACATTGTTGGAGGCAAAGAAATAAACAATTTAATTAAAAGTACCAGCTTTATAACATTGCTTTTGTTTTTTAACTTAACAAATGTATCATAAAAAATTAATGAATAGTAAATTTTTTATCCAAAAAAGAAAAATGAAGTAATCGCATCTAAGGATAGACCTCAAAATAGCTAGGCTCAGTAAATAATTTATGTCTTTAATTAAAACATTTTCATCGACCACCCGAGATCTGCAGCAACAGCCACACAATATTATGATCCCAAGTCCCCGGTATAATTTATTATGTATTTATCATTATCAATAGTAATACAAAATTACTAATGTAATATTAATTAAAGCGCTATATTTATTTCCCTAAAAAAAATTATTATTGATGCTTTAATAAATTAATTATTTAATATTTGGCGTTGAACAATAAAAGCAAGCAACAAAAACAATTTATATATTTCAAAAAAATATTTATAATTTTATTTAACGCCTTTTACGCCATTTTGCGGTTAAAAACTAAATCTAAGTATTATAGTGCTTGCCTCTATACTTTTCGTGAGGATACAATTCCACCCGATCGGGAGTCTATACCTCCTTACCTTTAGTTTATTCCTCCTTACACCAGGTAGGCGCGAGGTTAGTATAGCGACCTGCTAGATACAGGTAAGAATTGTACCTATTGCAAAACACAGGATAGTTATACTAGCTTTATACCTGGAGTTGGGAGATTTTTCGTTCCGTGTGTATACAATTTTATAGAGCTTTTGTTTTGTTTTATATAAAAAAATTGATTACAATATGGTTAACTAGTTCTGATGGTGTATGAATAATCATAATATGTATATGACGTTATAGTGAATTAAAAGTGCTGAGGTACCACACCTACTCCCCTGTGGTGTACCCCAATAACATGCCCTCAGTGGTATATATACAAAGTCGTCAACATATTATAATATATATAAAATATCGTACGTACTATATACGCGCAGTGTAACTTACCCGTATATTACATTCATATGGAAAATACGTTGGTCACTCATTCATTCTGTCTCTTGACTCTGACTCGACCCTGTCGTTTAAATTAATTTGTCACCAGGGAACAATAAACAACCTCTCTCCATCTCTCTCTCTCTCTCTCTCTCTCTCTCTCTCTCTCTCTCTCTCTCTATATATATATATATATATATATATATATATATATATATATATATATATATATATATATATATATATATATATATATATATATATATATATATATATATATATATATATATACGCACACACACACATACATGCACACAGTACAGTATATGGGATCACTTCTTTCAGCCACCGTATCGTCTTATCTCAAAATTTAGTTTAGAAAATACTTTTTTTCGAACCTCAAATATTTAAATGTTCTATAATATTATATGTAGTCAAGTTCCATGTATTAAATACCTGCATTGCGCTGGCATATATATATTTTTAAACTATACTTAAAAAGCAGAGTAAAAACAATAAATGGAGCAAGTAGGAAAGTCCTTTTTCTGTTTCGTTTTTTTTTTTTCGTTTTTTTTTTTTTCACAAAAAGACTATTTTAAATAATAATAATGATACAAAAAATCCATTAAAATAATCCATCAAAGATTATAAATTACACAGATAAAAAAGTATTATATATACATTTTTTAATGAATATATAATATAATTCATATTATTTCTATTTGCTGGATCAAGAATTACGTATAAATGTGACATCTAAAATTATTATTATTTTATACAAAACATACACTAGAGTATACATTATATAATGAGTTTTGAGCTGACATTATATGACATACTAAAATATTAATGATAATAATTAGATAATTATCATTATTATATCTTTATGTATATAATGGTGTAAACAAAAGGTATAACGGATATTATATTAGTAATGTGAGTTTGAGTTCCGGATATTTACTATATATATATATATATATATATATATATATATATATATATATTATATATATATATATATATATATATATATATATATATATATATATATATATATATATACTGTATCTGCATGCAGCACACATACGGTTACAAAATACAAACAAGTATTATGATGATGGGGGTGAGAAAGAGAGAGAGACAGAGAGAGAGTATGGGGGTGTATATACAACAAGCATATGCAATGGCCGCAGGTGCTATAATATAAGAGAATTGCATCAGCTGCAATGCCTAGACTGTGAATGTGTATGATATGCACAAATATATATCAGCTGCATATATATATATACTCTATATTATGCACTATATTATGTACAACCAGTAACATATCCTTAATACATATAATATAACTTTGGCTAGCCGCGACATGGCCGTCATCAAACCACCCCCAACCGCATTATTCTGATGTCTACTGCAATAATATGCAAGCAATTCACACAAAAACCACTATAATATTCATTACATTTAAAATATAGCTTTTCAATTTATATATTTAAACGAGTAATATTATAATAAAACATTTACATTTAAAAATGATGTGACTATATAGTATAAAATATACAGTATAATATAATAATAATATTGTGTATAATACAAATAAATTACATAAATATAGTATAGATATTATTTGTATTTATTTGCTATATAAACTTATACACGGAAATGAACAATTTAAATCAATTGTCAATTAATTTAAGTATACATATATATTTTTTTTTCTGAAAATTTTTCATGTTTTATAAATATTGTGAACGTTGGACATAAGTCTCTCTCTCAACTATAATTGTTACTATGACCTGCCTGGGTCAATAAAGATTCTTATATATATATATATATATATATATATATATATATATATATATATATATATATATATATATATATATATATATATTATATCCACATAATATATTTCTGGAAACTTTGTAAATGGTAATTAACTATTTATTTAAATACAACAACAACAAAAAAAAAAAACATTTATTCAGCTTTAAATTAATCTCAATGCAAGATGTCATTTACGTTTGAAATGTATAAATATAAAATAATAATAATAAAAGAAATACATGATTTTTTTAACTGTAGGAGTATATAATATGTATGATATTATGATACTAAAATTTAAATCTATAGCGTCGCCATATATATTGACCTTTTCATCTAATAAATAGTTAGCTTATGTGTTATATAGAGTATAATAAAATGTAACTTTTTTGTATCATTTTAATATTCATAATATCATAAAATAAGTTGTAAATTATCATTTAAAAAAAAAACGTTATAAGTTCATAGAAAATACCGCATATAATATTAAAATGTTATTACCTTTAACATACAACTTTATTTTACAATATGATACTATATTACACCTTTCAAATATATATAGTAATATTAGCATATAATTATTAAAACTTATTTTATATAAATATATACACATGCAATATTATATTTTTTTATTGTTATTATTTTTAGATATATTTATTTTTATATTTGTTTTTATATTATATTATTGAGCTTATTTGATATGTCATTAATATAAGTATGGTTGGCTGCTAATTGTATAAAACAAAAAGAGAGACAAGGTGCCCGTATACATTGTGCACACGACAAGCGGGGGACAGCTGTTCTGTTCACTCTTTTGCCCTAGCAGGTGGTTAGACTCGAATGAAGCAAGCGAAAAAAAAAAAACTTTATCTCTCTCTCTCTCTCTCTCTCTCCTGTGGCTATACTGTCGATTAAACTGAGAAAAAGTTCCGGTAGAAATACGTCTCTGTTATTTGGACAATATATTATATAAATATTTTATTTATTATATTTCTATTCTTATATTCATCCTTACCTGGGTTAAGGATAAGAAACCAGGACCTTCTTAATTACTAGAAAGTGCTTGATAGAAACGCCATATGCATAAATTATAATAGACATTAATAGCTTATTATTAAATATTTATTTTTTGAAATTTGTATTTAAGTTTATGACAACATTTTTTTTTCTTTCTTTTCTTATAATTTTTTTTTTCAGTTAGCTCTATAAAAACCCATATGTACACTCCCCCTTAATAAATCTGACCGCAGCGTTCATGTCTCCAAATGTTAAATATATGAGGAAACTTTAACGCGACCAGTCAGATTTATTCGGGGGAAGTGTACAAGTTTTATAGCTTTAATTTTTGCTCCACTTTTTATGTATCATCAAATGGTAACTATTTATATTCAATATAAATTCTTCTTTAACTTAATTAAATAATTAACAAATGCAATTTAGTTACGTTCATATAATATAAATCAATTTAAGTTTGGCTTTCAGTTTAGTAAACAATGTAGCAAATTAACTTTTTTTTTATTATTTATTTGGCGTTTTTGAGAACTTTCAGTGAGAGAGACTGAAATAGAATGGAAAGAGTTTTTCAAGGGTTAAATTTGTTTGTTCCGTGGTGTGCTTTGCTGTTTAAAAAGAGAAGCGTTTTTCAAATATTTCAAGTACTCTACAAGTGTAAATACATATACGTTAAATAATTATATTTAAATACGTTTAAACTGTGATATTAATTATTTAAATTTTAAAACATTTTCAATGAAATGAATGAGATTTTTGTTATCTTAACTGAATTGGAAAATTCGTTTTAAAATTTCTATTTTAAACGTGAGGGAAGATATAGACATCACTTTTTTTCCCCTATAATAGTGAAGTATAATAAAATAAAAAGGTTTCAATAAGTTACGTAATATTAGGAAAGGTATATGAAGGTTTATAAGAAAAATGTAAATTTTTATCCCCTTTCTAAAAGAAGACGTCCTTTTTTGCACCTTTTTTTTTTAACCTTCGCTCGTGTGATACAGTTATTTTAATTCAGCGCTGACAGACATTGTGAATGTGAATAGCACGTTCAAAGTCTTCTTTTTATAACACCGCTTTTTCCATACCTATATTGCTTATTTTTCCGCTTTTACTTTATAACTGAATGTTTCGTATATATAAATAAAAATATATTAATCCCAATTCAATCCTAGAATATGAGAGAGAGAGAGAGAGAGAACTAAAAATACCAACAATTTTTTCCTATTCTGTTGTGGATGTTGAAAAAAAAATCTGTACGTGTCCTGAAATCTAACAAGTAAATTAGTTTTCTCGTAGCAAGAAAATTGAAGATTAGAAAAAGTGGAAGGAAAAAAATTTAAAGCTTCATAAATAATAATAATATTTTATTATTAAAAATCATATTCCTACATATATATAAAAAGAAAATCATGATAAAAATTTTAGTTATTTTTATTATTTTTTATGATGTTGTGTAAAGTGAAATAAAAAGATAAAAATGTCCGATTGTCTCTATGACCGCCCCCTTTTTACTTTGCTATATAGCCTACTAGTTGACAGCACGAAAAGTTGCCTACCAAGCAAGGGGTTTTGCTCACGCCACGCACATTTTGTCATTTTTCTAACTCGTAGAGTGAGAGGAAGGAAAAGTTATATACAGCTTATTGTTTTGTTATCTTTTGTGCTTTATTTAAAAAAAAAAAAACTCATATTATGCTGGCTTTTGAATTTCAGCTATTATTATTATTATTATTATTTTTTTTTTGTTATCATGCATATATTACGATGAATTATTTATTTGCAATAGACACGCATCAGGTAAACTTTTCTTTTAAAATCTTTCCGTACTTTTTAAATGTTAAATTAAGATAATAGTGCTTATAATCATTTTATTTTCTATATAATACTCTGATATTATATTGAACTAAATTTGTTCTCCATACAGTTACACAAAATATATATATTTTTATCGTTATATGTGTTTGTATATAAGGGTATACTCTCAATTGTAATAACGTGGAAAAATAGCAATTCTGGAAATATAATATGATTTTTTATTATTATTATTCTCTACAAAGTACTTATTGTTATTAGAAGTACTTTTTTTTTTCTGACAAAAAAAAAATGTTGCAGTGGGATTGCACGAGTACTTGTACAATAAGGAAACACTATTGACGCGAGTTGGTGCGAATTGAACCGACCTCAACCGGAGTTAGCCGAGTTCAATGCGGGTTCCTTTGCCAAGCAGACGATTTTCTGTATCAGTCGAGTTGAAAGTTGCGCGAGGTTTGTTTCATGAAAATTGTGCTCTCATTTTTGCCGAACGCCGGTATAATTTCAATCAGAACTTTAATATAGCTTTTTTGACATTTTTTATATTTTGGTGATTTTTGCTAATAAATATTTTTTTGCTATTAAATTTAAAGCCTTTTTTTAAAACTTTTTTTTTTTTTTTACTTTAATTTTTTTTTTTTTTAAAGCTTCAACTTACTGCATTGCGATAAAAAAGTAATATTTTGTTTAAAAAATATGATAATATTTAAAAACAACCTTTTTTGTGAAATATGGAAGAGATCTAGAAGAACACTCCGTGTGAGATATTCTTAGAAGTTACACGGAACTATATCAGTGAAACAGGTTCTCTGGCTCTTAACTTTTTTTTTTTTTTCTTTTATTCTACGTGACTGGGTCGGGTGTATGTGGGAGGATCTTGAGTTTAGCCAGGCACGAAAAAACTACGTTTATTGCTTCAATAGTTAAGCGTCTTAAAAACATTATAAAAAAAAAACGAGAGAATATTTTCTGATATTAAATTAAAATTAAAAACAAATTTTGAGAGAGAAAAAAATTGCATTTAATCACATTCAACTTGCTAAACTGTATAAAAAATCTTTTTAATTTTTTTATCCGACAAAGTTTTTATTTTTTTTTATGTGTTTTTGTCTTCCCAATATTTATTTTTTACAACAAAGTTTAAGAAGAGTAAGAAGTTTCATGGAATTTTCATCAGACTGAATAAAAAATAAAGCTCAAAAAAGAAGAAAAAAGCTTCTAAAAAAGGTGAGTTTTTTTCATACAACTTAATTAATGATTGAATAACATGCTAATTAATGACTTCATGGCTTGAAAAAAAATCTTTAGACTTAAAAGATAGAGGGAGGGAAGTTAAGTTTTTTTTCTCACAAAAAAACTTTTGTTTTTTCAGTATGGTAAAAGGCATTGTATAAACAAAGAAATGTGTGAATATTTAAATCTGTCAAGTTGAAAGAGAGAGAGAAAAAAGATAGAAAAACTTAGCTTTATTATTTTATATATTTTTTGTCTATACCATTGCATAATATAGCAAGCGCGAGGCACGATATATTTAAAGCTGGATAAATTCAGTAGCGGGTAACAAAAAAGTTTAGAAGCTATCTCTCATTTCTTTACGCCTTTGAACGCTCTTTTTTTATATACATACATATCATACCCGTTCTTTCGTCCTTGGCCTGTTAGTCTTTTTATAGGGATATATATAATATATATATATTTTATATATAAAAAAAATGCTGATGCGGGTGGTCGAATATGTTCTCCACCCGAACTCAATTTCATTGTTATGTTGTTATAACGCATGTAGAGATAGAGAAATGAAGGTCAGAACTTCAACATATTACACCTTATTATATTATCTCTTAACAATCCCAATTTACGTATAAATTCCATTAAAAAAAAAGTATAATGTATACCGGTACATTATATTCTTCTTTATTATTATTATACTATTATTCAATTGTATGTAATACTGGTACGTATTTTTATACATATAAGATCTATATAATATACTGGTACGTTCAGATTTCAGTTTAAAAAGAGAGAGAGAGAGAGAGAGAAAATGATGCATTTTTTTTTTATACATACAAATTTATATAAAAAAAAATACATAGAACTATAATTTTTATTTAAAAATATATAATATATAGATTTTGTATAGATATTATATAGCGTTGAAAAGTTTTGATATAATATCATATTATATAAAATAAAAATCTATTAAAACGTATTATAAATTTGAATTAACTCAAAAGCTTTATCGTGTATTTCGTTATTATTGCGTGAATAAAAAATTTAAAAAAAAAAAAAAAAGAATTTGATTGACGTGTTAGATATAGAGTTGATGCGCGGCGAGTGCGGGTGTTGGAATTTAGAATTGGCCTCTGGTGCCCTTTGACCCTTCAGATCTGCCAATTTGCCACCGCTAGGGAGAGAGAGAGAGAGGATAAAATCCTTTGCACGTGCCCCACTAAATTCTATTTAAAAAAAAAGTATTTTTTTTCCCACTTGCTCACTTTTATTCAACTTTCAGCCATATTGAAAATAACGCCTGCAAATTTGGTAACTATGCAACCATTTATTCGTGCGTGTAGAGCAAGGTAGCATATATTTCAGGAAAGCAATTAATGTTTCTATAACTTTTCTTTCTCTAGTATAGTAATTCAGTCGTAATTGCTAAAGCAATAAATTAAAATAGATAATTAACGCTTTCGGAATAATAATAATAATAAAAGAGTATTTAGCTTTATAACGGGATAAGTAAATATAAAGCCTTCAATTATGTAGCTTCTGTAGATAAAATTGTAATTTATGTAATTTTATTTTTTTATTATTAGTATAGTAGTTAATGTGAATATTTTAAAACACTAATGAGGAAAATACTTAAAAAAAAAAATTCTATGTGTACCGTATGCAAATGTATTTGATAAAAAGTTGAGCTATATAATGACCAGTATTCATATAATATGTTTCTCGTAAACTTTAAAGAAAAAAAAACTTTAACCATTTTTTTTATTATTATTATATATACATTTTTTAGATTACACATTTTGATTGATCGCCTGTCCACGCTGTTAGCTGGGCGATGACATAATATGGCAAATTATTTTTTGTTTCAACGTTGGCTTTTTTCCAGGCTTGACTTTTACTATCATGGGCATGCTAAACTCAATTGATGAACGTATTTATTTATGCTTTACTGCTCCCTAGTGAATATCTCCATGTTAAATAAAATTATATCAGATTTTTGTTGAAAAAAAATTTTTTCCCCTATTTCTCAACAAAATAATAATATGGATATATAATAAAAAATAATGTTATGTATGTAAAATACAACTTACTTTATATAGTAAAATATTATGATTAATCCTCATTTATTTTATTTTTTTTGTATGCTTTATAACATCTAATACCCTTAAAATATTTTTAGTTAAAACATTTTTTCCCCATTTTCTGTGAATATAGTCTTTATATATATACATTAAATTTATAAATTTCAAAAGAATTGAAATATATTATCATTTCATAAAATGCATTTGTTATAATTTAAATATCGTTAGTCGCAGTTTAATATTATAATAAATTTTAGCAATGTGAAAAAAAGAAGGAAAAAAAAACACGTAACAATTTGATAGTTAATTAATTAGATTGTTGTGACTTGTTTATATCAAAAGTATGATGATTTATTGTAATATGGCGCCGCGCGCAGTTTATATATAAACTATTGCCTAAGGGCAAATAATGCGGGCGGGAGGGAAGGAGAAAAAAAAAGAGTGAGCAAGAGAGAGAGAGCAAGGGCCTTAATACTTTGCATGAAGTCTCTCGCCCACAAAACAAGAATTTCTGCCTGCTTTGCCCAAGCTTTTGCCTTCCTGACCGCCAGACTTGTCAAGTCATATGACCCTCAGGGCTTCTGCATCACTGAACGTTATAATATGTTATGACTAAATACTTATAAATAGAAAAAAAAATAATTTCTCATATAGACTTACCATATGCTATCAAAAATTGATGACATAATTACTATTTTATTTACTTCCCCTCATTTCCCTATACTTTAAAAAAAGAAACTAATTATATAATCGCAAATCGCAATATTAAATTATTGTTATTAATATGAATTAAATTTTATAATCCAATAATTTGATCTACATATTATTTTTTTTTTATGTTATGTATATTGTTTACTCTTTTAATAAATAAAGGAAGCACTACAAGCTATAAGCTTGTTTTGTTGTGGCGGAAAATTCAACTAGTAATGTAAGTAGTAAGGCGTGTTATAGTGGTTATTATGTATATAAGAGAATATATATATATATATATATATATATATATATATATATATATATATATATATATATATATATATATATATATATATATATATATATATATATATATAGGGATGAAAAAGGGTTTTGGTGTGGGAAATCGCAAGGATTTGTGCTTGGATTAAAATAAATAAGGCAAGGTTTCGTCATCATGTATGCTAGAAAACAGACTCAAATTCTATGTACTGTAGATATATATATATATATAATATAATATACTTTTCTACATAATACCCACAAACCTATTAAAAACATGTACTAAAAGTCTTAAGCTCTAATTTAAACTTGAGAAACTGTTTGTTCTCGCTACTAAAATTATTCTCTCTCTCTCTCTCTCTCTCGAGTATAGTGTTGTGTGATGATGATTCCACAAAATTGCAATAGTTTTAGAATTGAAATGACCAGTTAATCCTACATAGTAAAACTACATAATACATTATATATATATATATATATATATATATATATATATATATATATATATATATATATATATATATATACAGTATTATAATATATAGTGGACACTTTATAGTGACTTTCCTTCCTTTAATATACTCTATAACAAAAGCTTATCTCAAATACCAAACAAAACCAAAAACCCTTTAAAATACGTAACAAAAAAAGAGATAGAAATCAATGAACTTAATTATCTTACGACAACACTTTATAAATACATTATACTATGTGTGTGCATACTGTATATATGATTGTGTATATAATATACATACATACACTGCTTACTTGTATATACTCTATATAATATAATGTGTGTGCGCGCTAACAAACTAATATCATATTATAAAAATGTATTTTTTTTAAAGTTTATATATAATATCAACTTTCATAATTTAATATTATATTACATACAGTGTAATAATTGCAGTGTATATATTCTTATAACATGAAAATTAAATTACATTACAATTATATTACTACACAGTAATTTTATTATATTATAAAAAAAAAGAAAAAAAAAGTACATATTATAGTTTTATATATTATGGTTTAACTTTATTATTAAATGTTTAATAGAAACAATTTAATATTTAATTTCTATACATAGTTTATATTGTCGTTTATAATAAATGTCAATTCTAGTTGATGAAACTTTAGCTCCCGCGATGTTTGAAATGATAATAATAAAACTTTTGTGTATGTATGCTCTCGTTTGTGTTTCATAGCTCAACAGATGGAATATATATTTTATGATCATGATGTACACATTTGAGCAGTCATATACATATTATATGTTTGCAAGCTTTATATATATAAAAATATATTATTATAATAATAATAACAAGAAACATAACAACTCCAGGGATTATTTTTGCTCTTGTCCTTGCTTCATTATTTTATATTATGAATAAAAATAAATGGTACAAAAAGAAAAAAAGAGAAGCACTGCAGTCAATGAGGATGAACGTTGGGAAAAGCTGTAGAAAACATAAGAGCATAATACATACATAAAAAAAAGAGTAATAAAAACTGTGATGTAAGGATTAGAGATGGATGCATTTTATTACGTAAGTACAGGACTGCAACATACAAAGCTTCAGAGTATTTTCGAACATACTCTTCTTCTTCTTTTTATTATTATTTTTTTTTAAAGAAGAGAAGTTGTTGCGGGGGCGGTGACTGCATGTGTTCCTGCCTGATAGTTAATATCCTGAACTCGGGGGACTTATAGAAAACAGGCAGCCATGAGTCTGCCAGCAGTCGGGGCAAACAAGCAAGCAGCCACATATTACATTTTATATAATGTTGTAGGGAAAAAGCACATACACTCACTCACATATACGTAAAGCCTAGAGTTTGGGACGAGGAAATGAAGCTATCACCTTCCTCCTCTTCCTCCTCCTCCTGCTGCTCTCTCTCTCTCTCTCTCTCTCTCTCTCTCTCTCTCTCTCTCTCTCTCTCTCTCTCTCTCTCTCTCTCTCTCTCTCAAAACCCTGCTGAGCTGTGCGTATTCTATTTCAACTGACTAAGCAAACTAAAACCTATGCATATATATATATATATATATATATATATATATATATATATATATATATATATATATATATATATATATATATATATATATATATATATATATATATATATATATATATATATATATATAATATACTTAAACTAACGTAAAATTATATTTATACAACTAAATTATTAACTAATCATTAAAATCTTTTAAAAACAAAAATAAGAAAGAAAAACTTTTTATAAAACAAGTATATATACAATATATAATACAATTATTAATTAATTCTCTAAACTAAATTTTAACCTTTATTTTTTTATTAAAATTTTACATCATTATAATGTATTTAGACTATTTTATATAGTTTGCAAAGATTATGAATATTTTATTAAATAAAAGGGTTTAACTTTAAAGTAAAGTTGTGTTGAGTTTTAGTACGAGATTGCTATAATTCAACTTTGGTTTACAATTTAGTATAATATTTCAGTTTTCATGTTATTTATGTATAACATTTAAAATATATGCGTGTAAAATATTAGGAAAATAAGTTTTATTTCGTTTGTAGAATACTCGTAATGCAGCAGTTGGTTTGAAGCAAACAAACCCGAGAACAGCAGTGGAATTAGGTGTCCCTTTCAACTCCCTCAATTCACTCAAGCAAAAACATACGTACCCACCCGATGTCCTATATAGCCCATGCGAAGCCCTCGAAATGTCAAACTCTACAATACTCTATCTATCTCTCTCTCCCTTTTTGTTCTTCCTCTGACCCCCTACTACCTCTCTAGCCCGGAAACATAATTTGAAATTAAATTCAAGCTATACAGAGGTGCTATAGGAGAACATATAGAGAAAGGGGGTGTAGTAAATATATACGTAATGACTTTTTCTTCTCGTAGTGCAATGAACTTTTTTTTTTTTTTTTTTTTTTTTTTTTTTTTTTTACGCGTTACTATAGTAAAAGTTTACGACTATTCGTAAAATTCTTTCTTTTCTTTTCTCTCTGTTTTTATTAAAAGTAATATCTTAAAACAAGAATCCTATGTTGTTAAAATTCAATTAGGTACATATTAATTTAATATCCTGACCTTTCAATTACGTCTTTTAAGTTCATAAATTAAATAACATTTAATTACAATTCTTTTTATAAATAATAAAGTAATAATACGAAGTAAATTTTTATTATGTATTGCAATGAATACAATAGTCGGGGAAATTTTTTTTTACAATAAAATATTAAATTTCAATATGTAATGCTATAATAATATTATAAAAGTTAATATTTTTATATAACGTATTATTTTAATTAACTTTGTATTAAAAATAAATAAATTTTCAGTTGAGTTATTGTGAAAAGTAACAGGTTTACATTTAAATAAAAATGTTATATCGGTTAGGTGCGTACAGAAATTAAACATGACATAAAAAAATATTCTGGACAAAAAATATATATAATGAGCGATGTTCAAATCATCTCCTATTCTTCTGTGCATTTAATATTACCATAAGGTGGGTTGAACTTTCAGACACGGGGCTGAATTATTTACGTGAGAGAGAGAGAGAGAGAGAGAGAGAGAGAGAGAGAGAGAGAGAGAGCACCAGCCAACATTTCAATAACAAAAGAACCAAAGAGTGTGGTGTTTTTGAATATCAACTACAGACCTCCCTGCTTTTTTTCCCCCCATCAACCTTTAAAATTAGAAAATATTTAACATTATAAATGGTGACAGAAAGTATACAAATTTTATATTTATTTATATAAAAAAATTGATAAAAACCCATTTTTTTTTTATTATATTTCAATGAAATAGAGGTAAAAAATACATTAATAAAAACTGCAATTGAGTTTTTTTCTTCTTTATAATACGGATTATAAAAATTGAAATTAAGTACACACAGTAAATATACGCGTAGATATTTCTATTATATCTATATAATACCTGACTATATAATATTATAAAGAAATACTTATAAACATTTTGTATAAAGCCATACCCGATCAATTGAAAACATACTAGAGACGTTAAAACGCAAACGGTTCGATGTAATAAGGTTCTCAAGAGCTTTTTTTTTTTTTTTTTTTTTTTTTTTAAATCTTCTATGTCAATTTATCTTTGATTTTAAACAATATAACAAAATGTTAAATTCATATTATTTAAATTTGAAAAAGACAATTAAAATTCAACAATAATCTCATTTCTTATTGATTATTTTAGTCATTTGATTAAAGGCATAGAAAACATGAAAGCATTTGCATTTACATAACAAAACACTTGATGGGACTTACATAAATAACATTAATTGGTCTCAAAACCCAACTGCAGCGCTGTAGCAGTGATCAGAAAATTTCGATTTATGCAACCCGCACAACATTTTTATACTAGTTTTTTACTGTTTATGACGTCATAAACAGGAATATTCACGCAAATTGCATACTTTACATTTTTTACAAGCTCTCTTGTGGGGCCACATTTACATTCTGGTAAAAAATATCACCAGTTTTGTAGATCCCATTTCGTGTTTAGAACATGTTGTTTCAATGTTTTCTATGCCTTTAATGAAATCATTTTTAATGTTGAATTAATGCAATATACAATTTATTTATAATGGTTTTACTTGGAGGTTATGTGATTTGACATGTGATATTGACCAGAAACTGGTGTGTGTGTGATTTTATGTTGTTTTAGACATCTCATAATAAGACAAAAGTGAAATAAACTTTTCAACAACTTCAACCACATGGGTGTAATATCTTTAGAAACGTGATGAAGAAAGAAAAAAAAAAAAAAAAAAGGGAAAAAAAGACTAGAGAGAAATCGAAGGAAAATAGAGCGTTTTTCCAAGTAAACTAATAACGATTTTAGAACATCTCAGTTAAATACTATTTCAAAAACAGTTTTATTCGAAATTGATTTTAATATTTATTAAATATTTAAGATTTATATAAAAATTAAACCATTAAATAAACTGTCAATATATAAATGTCTGAAATACAGTACATAGTACAGAATTATCTGCAGTGATGAATTTACAAAATAAAACTTTAAAATATATAATACGTATATATGAAATTGTGTCACGATAATTAGAAATTCGTGCTTCTAATTTTTTATTTTTAGCAAACATGCAATTTATTTTACAGCTTGATGAAGCGGGTGATTTTTTTTTTTTTTTTTTTTTTTTTTTTGACACCGCGTGATGATTACTTGATGGTAAATCATTATGTGTCTACTAGCATATGGGCTTTGTGTACATAACATAGTAATCAGTTGCACGCCCCATATATTATACAATATTGTGTATATATGTATTACTGATAATATGACTATGGGAAGGATATATAAATATATATACAATGCAGCTGTTTAAACTTTTTTTTTCCGGATTTGTTATAACTTTTTTAGCCATAATGCAATGTGCCATATTGTAAGTATATTATAAAGAGAGAAAGATATGACGTCATGAAGGCGGGTGCCAGCATGTCTAGTGTATGACGCAAGATCCCGTCACCAGGTACCGCCACACATTATTAGAACTATTATTATTGTAAGTCATACTTTAATACTTTTTAACTAATATTAATTAATCTTTTATGTATTATGTAACTGCTTGATTAAAAGTAAAATTCAAATAATATACCCCCGCAACATTACTTATACATTGAATTCTATATTTTATTATTGAGAAAGAAAATTAAATTAGCCTTTTTTTTTAAGTTTTTTTTTTTCTGTACATATCTAAAAGAGAATGTGAGCAAAATTATTGATTCATTATTTATATATACCTGATGCTTTATTCTATATACTTTGCTTAAATTATCTTTCATCACTTCGCCTGGTGTATACTGCAAACTAATATTATAATAACGAACGACAGCATCATCGTCTCCTCTCTTTCTCATTTAGTCTTCGTGTGTTTTATCAGTCGCTCTCTCTCTCTCTCTCTCTCTCTCTCTCTCTCTCTCTCTCTCTCTCTCTCAACATCATAATGCGCTTGACTTTACCATCATCAACGCCCAAGCGACACACTTTTAATTAAAATCTCTGTATCCTTTGTATTTGGTTGGTTGGTTTGGTGGCATCAGGATTATATATATTATCATATTGAATGCGTGTTATAATATATATATATATAATATATGTACTATGTGTATTATCAATATGTATGTATATACATATATATTATAATACATACCACCATGCAATGTTATGATTATATAAATCATAATAATAATAATAATAATAACATTCTTTTGTGAATATGCAATGAGACAGTAATGTAAATAATAATGTATTATATAAAAGACAACTGTTAATGCATGAAAGCTCACATTTCTCTCTCTCTCTCTTTCTCTCTCTCTCTCTCTCTCTCTCTCTCTCTCTCTCTCTCTCTCTCTCTCTCTCTCTCTCTCTCTCTCTCTCTCTCTACACACACACACACATATATATATAAATACGTTATATGAATATCTTATTCAAAATTTCTTTATAATTTATAAATTTAAAAATGTAATTATTACGTTAATAATGTAATTGCATTATCTTTACGCTCATGAGTGTTATAATTTTATACAGACTTGATTAATTCTGATGTTTTTAAAGCAAAAAAATGTAGAAATTATATAATAAAAAGTATAATATAGATAATGGAATATTTTGGAGTTCATGCTGTATTTTCTTGTAATATTATTATTATTAGTTTGTGGGAAAAACACCTGGGCATTTATAGATTTATGTTTGTGATATATACACTTGAGTGGAGAGGAAAAAGAGCAACCTCTTGACTTTAACGCGTGGGAGAGAAATATCGCATGAAATAAATGGCAATGATAACCTTTTTTTCCTCTTTCATTTCTGAACATTAAAGAAATACAGAAATTATATATATTATTTAACCTTTATGTATTTTATATTTGTATACTCACTAACATAAAAATATTTACTTAATTGATATAAATTTATAAAAATAAATAAATTGTGCATTATTTATTGCTATATATTATAATATAATGAATAAACAAAGATATGATATTATCCCGTTACGCGCACGCAACAAAATAATGGCTATACAGAAAAACAAAATAATTGGATGAATATTTTATATATATAGTTTGGTTAGCAATCAATTATTTAAACTCTAGTTTTTATATATTGTTGAATGCCCTATACATTTTATATATATATTATATAGGAACTGATTTTTAGAACAATTTAAAGATTATATATATATATATATATATATATATATATATAACCATAAATTATTGAAATATATAAAAGAACATATCTATTATATATTTTACAAAAATATATAGTTTATTACACAGTAATTTTAGTCTCTAACAAATGAATTAAAATCAAAAACAGTATGATACGAAATATTAAGCTATATATTTCATTATCTTGTCATGCAAAGATATATATATATATATATATATATATATATATATATATATATATATATATATATATATATATATATATATATATATATATATATATATATATATATATATATATATATATTCTTTATTATAACAAAACATGACGTCACAATAAAAGTTCATGACTTTAAGTTTACCGGTATATATATCTAAATAATAAAGTTCATTCCTCCTTTTATATATATATATATATATATATATATATATATATATATATATATATATATATATATATATATATATATATATATATATATATATATATAAATTATTTAACATATTATATATAATATAATACACTTGATTTGTGAAACAATTATTTTAGCCTTAAGCTTGATTGTGATCAATAATCGCACCTATGCACAATTGTATTTTTTTATTTTATTTTTAGTTCTCGTTATTTTCATTGTCTTATTATATTATGTGTTGGTGTTTTTTTCTTAGAATTTATATTTCTATATTGAAGCTGCTGATCTCATAGTTTTAATTACTAAGCTTGCTTACTTCATAGTATAAATAAATGCATATATAAGTTTTGTTGTATATCATTGATCAGAGCTTGTAAACGTATATATATATATATATATATATATATATATATATATATATATATATATATATATATATATATATATATATATATATATGTATAGTGGAGAGTAGTGCAAGGCAAAAGCTTAAAGAACCTGTTTCTTATACTGGAGTGAGATTTTTGCTGCAGGGAAAGGCGCCGTGTATATACTGTATCCAATAATCCAACCCCGTTTACATGGTATAAAACTTAACAACATTTATATATACGTATATAAAAATTTATTTATTTGGTTCGATAAAAAATTCTATATTCTATATATATATTATAATATATATAACTTAAATTTATTAAAAAGTATTGCACTTGAAACAGAGGGAAAAAATAATGTTGTCATGACTAAAAAATTGATTTTATATTGATATTTTATTTATTTTAAAAACATGGAGTAATAAGATTCCAATAAGAGATATCTTTACGAACTCATTTATTATAAAACAGCTTTAAAATGTCTAATTATTAATTGTATTTTTTTTATAAGTTATGTTCTGAACATCATTAATTCCTCACTTTAGTTTAATTGTACTTAAGACTCAGTCATTTTTAATGATAAAATAAATTGTAACTAAAAAAAAAAAAAAAAAAAAAAAAAAAGTAAAAGAAAAAGAATGGAAATATACAGCAAAGACATTTTGAGTGATTTATTATGAGTATAATTTTGTGATGTACAAGAAGTTTTCAATTTACTTTTGAATAACAAGTTATTTGCCTTTGTTTCTTCGTGTGGTGATAGGAGAGGGAAGTGCGACATCGCAAATGAACGTATTGTAAGCTATAACATCAGCCAGCCTCTAATGAAGACACTAATGGTTTTTGCAGCTAGCTAATTTCTAGATTGCAAAACGAACGAACGGTATGGGTCGGGTGACTCTCTCTCTCTCTTTCACTCTCTCTTTCTCTTATCTAAAGTTAGGGAAGTCTAAATGGGTAACGCCATTTCGTGTCAAGTAAATATTCAGTAAAGTCTCATTGCTAGCCTAATAAACGTTGCTGAATAAAAGGGAAAGAGAAAAAGAGACTCATGGTATATATATATTTTTTGCTACATCAACACAATTTTTTTATACAAGTTTTTCATCATCAAATATAACTCCCTTTTTTCTCTCTGTTTCTCCCTCACCCTTTGTTATGTTCATATTTACAACATAACACTTTTTTTTCCTCTCATTTCCTTTGTTCTCCATTTCTCTTTCATCCACCTATATATACTCTCTATTTTCTCTTATCACTTTTTTACAGTATTAGACCGTAAGTGTTGATTATATTATTTTATATAATATATATATATATATATATATATATATATATATATATATTATATTTTATATATATATATATATATATATATATATATATATATATATATATATATATATATATATATATATATATATATATATTCTTTACTTGAGCATTTTGTTTTTGCTCTCTTTATAGAATTTGAGTGACCTGAGCTGGTTTTTTGACCGCACTAAGCTCTTACATTATCTACCAACCAAGAGAGCTAAAGGCTTTTTTCAAGTTGAGAGAGAAAAAGGCTTTCGTCTTTTTATATCATACTACTTCTTTCTGTGGTGTGTCTGGTTGGATTTTTGATAAAAACCGGTCATTTTAGGGATGGATATTTCAAATCCATACTGTATATACACTTTGTGTTCAGTCACTGAAACATTTCTCTGCTTTTCATATATAAAATAATACAAAGTCAAAATAACATTTTCGACTATTTTAAGTATAAAGAAAAAAACATTATTTTAATATTAGTTGTAAGTTTTTTTAATCAACTATAATTTACATAAATAAATAACAAGAGCTGCTGATAAAACTTTTATTGTACGAAATTTTAGTCTCTATGATATATTATATATAATATATATATATTTATTTATATATATATATATATATATATATATATATATATATATATATATATATATATATATATATATATATATATATATAGACAGCACTATAGTTTTACCATATAGTATAATATATAACTATATATTATACTATGGTTTTACTGACTATTTTAAATTTGTGTTACAAGAGAATCACATAACAAAATTTAATTATTGTTAAATTTTATGATATAATTTAAACACACGTATACACAATATCACAATCATAATAAAAATATTTCATATAAACATTTTTATATTTTCATTAAAGTGCAAAAAAAAAAGTTTTGAAAATGTGTATGTATGATATTAAAAATCATCATATAATATAATAAATCGTTTTGTTCGATATAAACAAAATATCAGAGCGTATAGAACATACATTTTTTTTAAAAAAAACTCATATAAACTCCCTTTTAGTTGTTGCTGCACGTAACGAGAGGGAAAACTTTTTGCTATATGGAGAAAACACTTCTCTCTCTCTCTCTCTCTATACTTGCACTGCATGTGTATGTGTATATTTCACGCGCTTTACTTTGTTTTATTTAGTGTATGTATATACATATATATATATATATATATATATATATATATATATATATATATATAACGTGCTGGTTATGTGAGTATGGATATAAATATAGATCAGTCCAGGGCTCATTGCGATATATGTATAGCCCTTCATTGCAGTATTCATAATGTTCGACGTTTTAGCTCTCTCTCTATATAACTACCACTTTTTTATATATATATTTATATATTACTCCTATATAATAACGGGTAGCTTTCTATGTGTTGCAAAATAATATATATATATATATATATATATATATATATATATATATATATATATATATATATATATATATATATATATATATATATATATATATATATATATATATATTCCATAATATACACACATACAAAACAAATTACATAGTTCTATAAATAAATTTTATGTCATTCTATATATGTGTAATATTATTGAAAATCATCAATTGTGTATATTATTATGTATAGCTGAAATATACAATCAAATCTATATATATATATATCTATTATAGGCATTAATTTATAGATTTCAATATAATTATTGTTTATTGTGGATTGCAGTATAGAGAATATTGTACTGTGCTTTATATTCATATACAATTCTATCGTGAATTAGCATGGGGTGATTAGAAGTTTTTGTATTCAGTAGATATGTTGAAATTTATTATATGTATTAATGAAGCTTTTACTATCGCAAGGTTTCATCATTTTGTAGAATATTGTCATTGTATAGTATAGCTAAATCCATACGACAATTATATCGACAGGAAAATATATAGAAATCATTTATTAAAAATAAAATATGACCATAACAAAATATAATGTATTATAATATATTTTTAGTGTAAAAATACACCAAAAAAAGAAGCAATAATAATAATAAAAAAAAATCTTACTATATACTTTCTAACATCAATAACAGTTTGTTTTTATATAAAAGTAATAAAAAGTGTGTAAATTTTCTGACAACATTCAAGTCTATGTACGTGAGTAATCCATACTTAAATGCAATTACTTATACAACACAAAAGTAAGCAGGGAAAAACATTGTCAAATTAATGGAGCAGTAAAGTTAGTGTGAAGTAGTGAAGGTTGCATAAAACAAACCTCTGCAGGCGCAAAAGCAAACCAAAGAAGTTCCAACTCACCGCGCGTATCACTTAAACCAATCTATGTTGCTTTAACTTACTTTACTTTAACTTTGTTAGTTTATCTGCAATAACACTTTAAACTGAAAGTTTACGATTTGTACTGCACGTGCTTACGTATTATATTTATATATATAAATATATTTAGATACTTTTTACGCTATATATATACACTTTATAGTCTACAGATTCTATATATAATAGTAAAAAGTTTTTTTTTCTTTTTTTTTTTCCAAAACTTCCTTACAAACAAACATACTTGTTTCATAAAACACGTAACTTTAAGGTTTACTACGTGAGCAACTCATAGAATCAAAACTTTACTATACATATAAAATAATATACTAAAAAATAAAATATGAAGAAAAGCTCTCAAGAAAAATATATACTTTTTTTTTTCTTGAAGCAGTGAATAAAACTTATTATTTTCATATATATGTAAGAAGAAAAAAATTATTATTACAGACATTTGAAATGGTTTTGAATTGAATGCTCGTTTTTTTAATTTTTTTCCCCGACTTTACTTTTTTTTTTTTTTTTTTTTTTTTTTTTTTGGCTCCATTATTTTGTGACTAGCCAAGCACTGCGGCTGCTTGCTGGTATAACTTGGTGGTGCCGCACCATTAGGGCAGGGTGAAACGTGCTTTATCGAGATTCCAGGTTCGAGCAAGCGAACGAAAAAGCCTAGGCAAGTGGGTGGTTACGTGCGCCTCTGGCGACCTCTTCTAAAAATTGCTGTATGCAAAACCATGCGCAGTCAGCAAGTTACCCTCTTTTACCCCCATATATCCCCCCCTGTTTTTTTCTTCCTCCATCGACAGTTGAACTGAAAAAAAAAAAAGTCTTAACGTTGCTAGAATTATATTATTGATATGAATAGCTATATTTTCTTTATAAGTAGACATTTTAATATCATTTTTTGTTCCCTAAATATTACCCAGTATTCAAAGCAATATAAAAAAATAGTATTGATACTTTATCAATTTTAAGTGCTACATAAACGTTATCATAGATTTTTGTTGTATGAATATATAATATATATACAATTTTTTTTTCTGTAATGTAATGTGAAAAATATACTATAAAACCCTTATCATTTTTATAACTTTTTTACTTTTTAGTTTAAAAATAAAGTTATAACATAAAAACAAAGCTAAACCAAAAAAATATATATAGGGAAAAATTTACAAACAGGCATGCATTTCCTATACTATATGTACTAAAATGACATGCATTGTAATATGTTTTGATTAAAAATTTATAAATGTTTATTTTTCCCTTTGAAAGTTTCTTTTCATATTTTATGTTACATTCTCTTTTCACCCGCTCTTCTGTTTGATATATTACATGTTTTGCTGTGTGCTATGTTATATATGTGTGATGTGTGTTTGTGTGTATGTATATATAGATATATAATATATATAGGTTTTATATGAGATGTGATGTGTCGTTACATTCGCAGCATCAGTTCAGTATTGGAAAGAGGGAAAGGAAAAAAAAAAAGGTTCTATTTAGCTCTGACACCCATACATAATATGATGTGGACACCACCCATATATAGCAACCATTCCCATTTCTTGCAAACATTTCAAAAAAAAAGAAAAAAAGACATCAGGTGATGTATGGTCTCATGTACGTCTCTCATGTCACAATGTAACTCAGCAGAATACTAAAATTGCAACACACACCAACCGGAAAATTGCCTCTATTTTTCCATATAGTTTTACATAAAATATATTGTAAAAAGATTTGCAAAAAGGTTCATATTCCATAAACATGAGACTGTATAAAAAATTAATATAATATAATATGTTATTATTTTTTTTATCAAAAATCTTTTGCTTTGAGACATAATTAATATCAGCACTTAATTTGTAAAATTATAATAAAATGTTAGTCCTACAAGATATGAAATCTTTGGATACTATAAGATATGCACAAATTGTGAGTATTTCTTTGTTATTAAAGCCATAGAACACATAAAACAACATACTTTTTAATGAATAAACATGAAATGGGATCTTCAAAACTGTTGATAATTTTTACCTGAATGTTAATTTAGCCCCACGAGAGAACGTGAAAATAATGTAAAGTATATATGCAATTTCCGTGACTATTCATGTTTATGACGTCAGAAGCATGCAAAAATTAGTATGAAAATGTTGTGCGGGTTGCATAAATTGAAATTTCTGATCACTGTTACGGAGCTATAGTTGGGTTTTGAGACAAACTAATGTTATTTATGTAAATCCCATCAAGTGTTTTGTGATATAAATGCTTGTGTTTTTCTCTGGTCTATTACTTTAAACGTCTATATAAGAATCTATATCAACAACAAACAATCTTGATCCCAAACATCTTACACTCATGACTCATATAACTATTCCTCTATATGATACAAATTATCATAATTATTTATACATAAATTGTTAATGTAACAATCCAAACAAAAGTTATTTTTGATTATAAAGCATGCAACACTTCTTCCTGTTTATATATATTATTTCATCAGTACATTACAATTTACAAACAAAACAATACAATTATATTTAAATTAGTCACGCTGCACGATTCTGCATACGTATATATCAAAGAAGAAAAAAAGTATCTCAGTATTAATATCTATTTATATATATACATACTCTATTTTAATAAGTTAAAAATAATATTTTTCTCAAACAGAATAACAAAAATTAAATTCTTAATTTCATCTCTTTTATCATGAGGTCTTCACGCTTCACTGTAATTGGAAATATGTGAATATAATGTTATATATATATATATATATCAAAGTATAATATATAAATATTTGAAAATATTTATCTAGCACTATAACACCATCTGAGACGAATCATATAAATGCAAATAAAGTCAAACAGTTAAAAGGGACGACGGCGGCCGGAATCGAACCGACAACCTTTAGATTTGCGCTCCACTGCTCTGACCATTGAGCTACAGCGGCGTCCAATTCTACCTTGATTCTTTTACTTGCATTTACACAATTCTTATGACGACAACGGTCGCCTTATTGGCTGCCTGAGGGCACCTGTTTTTACAAACCAGCCTCTCTTTAAACAGCTGACTCCCCTCTTGCGAGGGGAAATTTACCCGTGCGGCGGGATTTATGTGTGTAAACTTCAAATGATATAGTTTTCCTTCACTACACATAGTGTAGATCAGAACTCCACGAGATGGCGATATTTGTATCAAAGTATAATATATAAATATTTGAAAATATTTATCTAGCACTATAACACCATCTGAGACGAATCATATAAATGCAAATAAAGTCAAACAGTTAAAAGGGACGACGGCGGCCGGAATCGAACCGACAACCTTTGGATTTGCGCTCCACTGCTCTGACCATTGAGCTACAGCGGCGTCCAATTCTACCTTGATTCTTTTACTTGCATTTACACAATTCTTATGACGACAACGGTCGCCTTATTGGCTGCCTGAGGGCACCTGTTTTTACAAACCAGCCTCTCTTTAAACAGCTGACTCCCCTCTTGCGAGGGGAAATTTACCCGTGCGGCGGGATTTATGTGTGTAAACTTCAAATGATATAGTTTTCCTTCACTACACATAGTGTAGATCAGAACTCCACGAGATGGCGATATTTGTATCAAAGTATAATATATAAATATTTGAAAATATTTATCTAGCACTATAACACCATCTGAGACGAATCATATAAATGCAAATAAAGTCAAACAGTTAAAAGGGACGACGGCGGCCGGAATCGAACCGACAACCTTTGGATTTGCGCTCCACTGCTCTGACCATTGAGCTACAGCGGCGTCCAATTCTACCTTGATTCTTTTACTTGCATTTACACAATTCTTATGACGACAACGGTCGCCTTATTGGCTGCCTGAGGGCACCTGTTTTTACAAACCAGCCTCTCTTTAAACAGCTGACTCCCCTCTTGCGAGGGGAAATTTACCCGTGCGGCGGGATTTATGTGTGTAAACTTCAAATGATATAGTTTTCCTTCACTACACATAGTGTAGATCAGAACTCCACGAGATGGCGATATTTGTATCAAAGTATAATATATAAATATTTGAAAATATTTATCTAGCACTATAACACCATCTGAGACGAATCATATAAATGCAAATAAAGTCAAACAGTTAAAAGGGACGACGGCGGCCGGAATCGAACCGACAACCTTTGGATTTGCGCTCCACTGCTCTGACCATTAAGCTACAGCGGCGTCCAATTCTACCTTGATTCTTTTACTTGCATTTACACAATTCTTATGACGACAACGGTCGCCTTATTGGCTGCCCGATTATTATTGGCTGTCGATTATTGGCTGACTTTATTTGCATTTATATGATTCGTCTCAGATGGTGTTATAGTGCTAGATAAATATTTTCAAATATTTATATATTATACTTTGATACAAATATCGCCATCTCGTGGAGTTCTGATCTACACTATGTGTAGTGAAGGAAAACTATATCATTTGAAGTTTACACACATAAATCCCGCCGCACGGGTAAATTTCCCCTCGCAAGAGGGGAGTCAGCTGTTTAAAGAGAGGCTGGTTTGTAAAAACAGGTGCCCTCAGGCAGCCAATAAGGCGACCGTTGTCGTCATAAGAATTGTGTAAATGCAAGTAAAAGAATCAAGGTAGAATTGGACGCCGCTGTAGCTCAATGGTCAGAGCAGTGGAGCGCAAATCCAAAGGTTGTCGGTTCGATTCCGGCCGCCGTCGTCCCTTTTAACTGTTTGACTTTATTTGCATTTATATGATTCGTCTCAGATGGTGTTATAGTGCTAGATAAATATTTTCAAATATTTATATATTATACTTTGATACAAATATCGCCATCTCGTGGAGTTCTGATCTACACTATGTGTAGTGAAGGAAAACTATATCATTTGAAGTTTACACACATAAATCCCGCCGCACGGGTAAATTTCCCCTCGCAAGAGGGGAGTCAGCTGTTTAAAGAGAGGCTGGTTTGTAAAAACAGGTGCCCTCAGGCAGCCAATAAGGCGACCGTTGTCGTCATAAGAATTGTGTAAATGCAAGTAAAAGAATCAAGGTAGAATTGGACGCCGCTGTAGCTCAATGGTCAGAGCAGTGGAGCGCAAATCCAAAGGTTGTCGGTTCGATTCCGGCCGCCGTCGTCCCTTTTAACTGTTTGACTTTATTTGCATTTATATGATTCGTCTCAGATGGTGTTATAGTGCTAGATAAATATTTTCAAATATTTATATATTATACTTTGATACAAATATCGCCATCTCGTGGAGTTCTGATCTACACTATGTGTAGTGAAGGAAAACTATATCATTTGAAGTTTACACATATATATATATATATATATATATCGTAAAAGTGTAAAGTCAATAATAAACTGCATCCTTTTCTATTTTTATAATGATATCTATAAATAAAAACCACAGGGATTCTCACTAATTTTATAATGATAGCATATATATATATATATATATATATATATATATATATATATATATATATATATATATATATATATATATATATATATATATAATTTTTTTTAAAATTTTATTTCTAAATAATATCATAAGATATCAGTTTAAAATCAAGGGGTTTTGTATTACAAATCTGATAAAAAAAGGAGATATACATTTTACAATGTTTAAAATAATTATTAATTAATTCATGAATTTTTAATTAATTTCATATATAATTCATAAATGCGTGAGAAAATCTAATATAATTAAAAATACCAATATTTTAAATTGATTTTAAAATATAGATAACATTGTACATGTTTATACCGCATCAAACTTGTTTTATTTTTGTTTAATCGACCTAGTTAAAAAATATATGAAAAATAAGGAAATTTACGTAATTGATATATATACATAAAAAATAAAGAGGAAGAAGTATAATGGTAATTTATTTTGATAAAAAGTCAAGAGAAAATTCATTTGTTATTAGAAAAAAGTCCTGTGCGAGTGTAAAATATTTATGTTGGCAAGTGTACCTCACGACTTTGCTGCGTCATTTCAATGTTACTTCGTTCGTTATGCATTGTTGAGTCACTATAATATATATATTTTCCATTGTTACATTCTGACGTCATTTTTCTATATTCTCAATCGGTTCAACCCAAAAATTTTGAATTTCTTATATAACTATATAATAAATCAAGTTTTTACTTTTTATAATATTATGATATCCCACTTAGTAGTTTTTTTTCTCTCTACTTTTTTTTTTCTTATTTAATTTAAAGTGTTAACTAAAGCTTATATATAAGACACTATAAAGTTAATCTTTTAGTTTTAAAAGTAATTTCTGAGTTCGTTAGTTTCAATTTGCTAAATTTTAGATTTATTCATCTCACATAGCAATCTGTATAAAAAGCTTATGCTGGACGTTAAAGCTTCTCTAACTATATATATATTATTTTCATCCCCCTCCTTTATCTCTATAGAGATAAAAAAGGATTAGAATATCTGATTGGATTAATTAGCTTTAACGAAATTGATGACAAAATTTAAATATTTTTTTTCTCTCTCTCTCTCTCTCTCTCTCTTTCTCTATGTGTTTGGTTAAAATGTTATATAGTTTAAATTTTTTTTTCCTAAAAAAATTCCTATCCTATTTAGATTGACTTTTTAAATAAGTAAATAATGATTTTGGTATATACTGTGTTTGAAAATCTAGTTTAAAGGATTGAGGGAGGTAAGGGAGTGGTGGGGTTTGATTAGGGTTGTGCACTGATTGATTGTAGCAGCACACATTGCATGAGAGAGAGAGAGAGAGAGAGATCTACATAGCTAATGTTGTAATTTGCACATACACTGAGTGACTGACTATCATCTGTCAAATAATAAGAGATTTTAAACTCTCACTAACAAATTTTTTATTCTAATCCGATTACTTTTTAAACTTATATACCTTTTTAACATAAATCTAAATTTTTTTCCTTCAGTATTTTTTTTTTCTTCTCTCTCTTTCCTTTATCATTAAGATTTTTAAATTAAAACTTCTAAAAAGAAAGAAAGGAAAAAAAAAAGAAAAAGAAAAAAGAATGAATATATATTTAATTCATTTGCATTAAAAGAATTGTTATATAAAAGAAAAGAAAAAGGAAAGTGAAGAGAGAGAGAGAGAGAGAGAGAGAGAGAGAGAGAGAGAGAGAGAGAGTTATACATTCACAATATAAAAGAAATTTTCAATTTTATAGTGAATATTTTATCAAAACAAAAGATTTTTTAATTTACAAAAATAGTTTTACTTCTCTTTATCTCTCTTTTTCTCTCTAAAGTCTTGCAAAAGTAATCCTGAAACGAAGGCAATTTTAATAAAGGTGCATCAATATTATATTTTATTAGATCAAGATAATAATAAAAAAGAAGAAGGATTGGTATAATAAATATTGTTAGGGAAACGTATGTGCAAAACATCAGAAGAAGAAAAAATAACATAAAAAAATATAGAAAAAGTTTGACATTTTTTTAAGCAAGTAAGGTGTAAAATTATGCACGATAAAGTGAGAATAAAAATTCAAATAATACATTTTATTTGGTTGACATAACACACAAGTTATGATAACTTGTTTCATTTATTCACACGCTAAAACATGTACAGTATTATACTATACAAGGAAGGGTATATTATATATTAATATATTATATATAATGTAACAAACACAAAAGCTATAAACGAGAGGGATATACACATTATCATTATACGTAACATACTATACCCTATATTATAGTGTGTGTGTGTGTGTGTGTGTGTGTGTGTGTGTGTGTGTGTGTGTGTGTGTGTATATATATATATATATATATATATATATATGTTAGCATCAAAACCCGAAATTGACCCAAACTAGGTATTTTTGCTCATTTCGGCTTTTGGTTCGTCGCTTTTTGCCAAAACCCGGAATGCCAGTTTATTTCGGCTTTTGGTCACGAAATTTTGATCCATACTAGTTTTGAGCATTTCGCAAAAAGCAAAACCCGGTGTAAACATTTATATCTAGTTTTGGTCTTTGAATTTTGACCAGAACTAGTTGTGGTCAAAATAGAAAAATCAAAACCCGAAAAATGAACATTTCTCAACTCAATTATTTGATATATATAAGAAAAAGTGTGTGTGAGAGAGAGAGAGAGAGAGAGAGAGAGAGAGAGAGAACACGACACGTTAAATAAAAAAGTAAAAATATTTATTTTAATTTACAATAAGAGTGATACATTATGATATGATATGACTTATGACTAATTTCCCTTATATTGGTTCAAAGTTCAAGTCCACCTTCCACCGTACTTTATCCAGTGATAACAATTTATTTTAAAATATTTCTTGTGCGTGTATTCAGTTGACTGTTTGTCTCTGTGCTGAAAACATGGTTTATAGTTTCATAATATTCGTTAGAAACAGGATAAGAAAGTGTTAGAATTTAAAAAGTTCACAACACACGTATATATTGTTGGTGCGCAAATTATAAGTGATCATGGTTAGTCGTTTTATATATAGCTCTTAATTGACATTTAATCGTAAGTAGCGCCCCTTAAAATTATAATAATAATATACTCTATTACTACTATTACTGAATGAACCACTTGCAATAAAATGTTTGTAATTGTTGCAACAAGGGAAAATTATTTTTTAATTTTTGTAAGAAATGCAATAAGAAAATTTCAAATTATTTTAAAAAGTTCGCTCATTGCAAGTGGTCCATTGCTATAGGTCAAACAGTAAGTTTATTTTTCGTATTGCCTCAATTTATATTCCGTATCTATAGCCATAAGATTTAGTTTGATCAGCGCATTCTAATCAAATTAATCTTTCAGACCATATATTTTGCATTTCAAGTAAAATAATAATATAATATTATTGTTTTAACGCCTTAATTATAATACCAAAACATCATGCATTTATAATATAATTATAGTCTTTTATCATTTCATAAAATTCTGAGTTGAGAAATGTTCATTTTTCGGCTTTTGATTTTTCTATTTTAACCACAACTAGTTCTGGTCAAAATTCAAAGACCAAAACTAGATATAAATGTTTACACCGGGTTTTGCTTTTTGCAAAATGCTCAAAACTAGAATGGCTCAAAATTTCATGACCAAAAGCCGAAATAAACTGGCATTCCGGTTTTTGGCAAAAAGCGACGAACCAAAAGCCGAAATGAGCAAAAATACCTAGTTTGGGTCAATTTCGGTTTTTGATGCTAACATATATATATATATATATATATATATATATATATATTATATATATATATATATTATATATATATATATATATATTATATATATATATATATATATATATATATATATATATATATATATATATATATATATATATATATATATATATATATATATATATATATATACCTTTAGTCTTTCCGAGTGTGAAACCCTACAGTATTATATTATTTTATAATATAATAATAGAACTGAACCTAATATCGTATTACTATCATTAATACTTTAAAATCTATACTGTATAATAATATTAAATATATGTTTATGTTTCATGGTTTCTATAATCACATATATTCGATATATATTTTTTTATATAATGCTAATAGTTTTCTTTTTATATATGTTATATTGATTTTATCTTATATTTTAGATCGTGTTTTGTTAAAAGATAAGAACAAGGAAAACCACACACACTGCATGGTGCAATGGGGAATTTTGTAATATATATGCATATAGTATGTAATATGGGAAGTATAATTTTTAATCGTTATATAGAGTGCCCATAGTAACATAAAAATCTACTTAGAAAAAATTGCAGCAAAAATAACGATGATAATTTTGTGTATATACGTAGCAAACCAATATTATTTTCTAAGTTTTTGTCTTATGTTTTTTACATAGAATAATTTGCTATATTTTATAACATTTATATGACATAAAAATGGAAACCCATTTCATTTAAGTTTTTGCTCCACAAAATATAAAGGAAAGCTAAAATAGTATAGGGGGAAAAAAAGTAATTAAGTTTACGATAAAATAAACACTTCATACTTCTTCTTGATAATACGTGGGATTGAATTAGCAAAACATTATACCATTGTATAAAGTGAAAAGTTGCACTTGTTCCTCTAAAATAGCTGATGTTTATTTTAGCGTAACAAAACGGAAATTCTGTTTATTTTATCGGGGTATACGGAGAACACACAAAAAAAAGAAAAAGAAAAAGAACATGAAGAATCGTTTTAAAACTTTTAAAATAACATTTAATGATTTTAGTTTTTGATAACAAATTACATTATTTTGATCATTAAATTTCAAAGTTACTTTGTGTATATGTATGTGTATGTTTTTTTGTATATAATAGTGATGATAATTACAGAAATTTCTAAACTATCAAACTTGTATGTACATAGTTATCAGGGTTGTAATAATCAAGAGACACATTATATGTGTATATATATATATATATATATATATATTATATATATATATCTACCAACAGTAGTGAAGTGTTTATCATTTCAGGAAATAAACCATTCCTTCTCTCTCTCTCTCTCTCTATACTCTCTATACTTCAGTGCTGTATATTATTATGTTTCTGGTATGGATATAGTGTATATCTTTAGGATATTACATATATATACTGTTATAAGCTAAATAACAATATATTAAATATAATTAGAGTTCATATTCACATATTATTATAATATGATATTAAACCTTGTTAACATTATAAAATTAACAATGATGCGAGAATACAAACTGTCGTTTGTTGACATATAAAATAGCTAACTCATGTTTATCATATATAAAAATATAGAGGGAGTTATTAATATATAAGAGGAAAAAATAGCGGAGAATACTTTTTTTTTTATCAAAAACGTGTGATGTGCACCTGCACATATATACTTCTTCTTTTTATATATTTTTTTTTTCACGCCCTTATATGTATAAGGTGGGGAAAAAAATTAAAAAAACTTTTAAAAAAGTATTACAATTTATGTCAAAGGATAAGGTCATTATTCATTTATGTTATAATAGATTGACTCCAATTTAAATATATAATATATATATAAAAAAAGACAATTTTTCAAACTATATTTTCATCACGTAGTACGTGAGTGTGAGTATAGCATAATGCAAAGGAAAAAAAATGATGAGGAATAATAAAAAAATATTTGAAATATTTGTAGTGTCAACAGAATATTTAAAAATAATGATGCAATGCAGTTAAAAAAATGCCAGAGGTTATCAAATTTCATCGTTTTATTATGATGAGATGAGTATACAGTTTTTTTTTCTTTTTCTTCAAAAAAACAACATTTAATATCAAAATTAAAA
Source organism: Ecdyonurus torrentis (assembly GCA_949318235.1). Taxonomy (NCBI): domain Eukaryota; kingdom Metazoa; phylum Arthropoda; class Insecta; order Ephemeroptera; family Heptageniidae; genus Ecdyonurus; species Ecdyonurus torrentis. The sequence continues at coordinate 35,154,602 of OX439131.1, read as the reverse complement.
TATAGATGCATCTTTCAACTCTATTTTTATTTATTTATTTTTACTGTTGTATTTGTTTTAGCATTATTTATACGAGTTTTATTTTGAGAAGAAAAGGATTTGATATTAAATATTAAACGGAGGGAAAAAATATATAAAATAAAATACCTTCCCAAGAAAAAGCAGTGATAACGTTTCTCAATCCTCATCCCTATATGAATGATATATAAAAATTGTATTTTTTGTCTTTTAAAAAGAAAAGGAAAGAGAAGATTTTGGTCCCTTGGTCTAAAAAAAAAAAAAAAAAAAAAAAAAAAAAAAAGCCAACGTCTGTTCTTGTCTCAATATCTTCTCGTATATTTTTTCATTGATCGTGTTAGACTTGCACGCTGTCGTCTTGAAAACTAATATATATTTTGTGATTTTTGTAGACTTTTACTTTTCATGAGAGCATATGATTTACAATAGGGGAAGAAGAAAATATTATATAAAAAGAGAGAAAAAAAATGTAATATTTAATAATAGTATAAATATAAGGGATGTGGCCTTTATTTCCCATTTTGTTATAAAAGTACCTTATTGCAGAGGCCACGTGGAGAAAACATTGATGGGAGCGATAAGTGTATATGAAATGGTATCTATAAAGAAAGAAAGAGTATAAGCTGAGGGTTCACAATATTGTACTTCCGGTCCAGAGAACCACAAAAACCAACCCCCTATTTTTTTATTTTATATGTGGCATAGTGGCTCCTTGCGGCAAACTTCATATAGATGGTTGATTTTGCTGCTTGCTTTTACTTCAAGAAATCGATATGTAACTGGTCTTACACCCTCACTCTCCCTCTCTCTCTTTTTTCTTATATAGCCAACAACACATATATACGTAACGTATAATAGTAGTACAGTTAAAACTGAAGTTCTCCCCTTTTTTTATTTTCCTTGCTTTCTCCGCATACTTGAAAGAACTTCTCTTTTTGTTTTTAGTTTGTCTTTTAATTTTTTTTTCTTTCGTTTCACTTTTCGTCACTCTAATTTCTCTTCGCCCTCTTCTAGATACTTACATTGCCAATCTAAACTTTTTTTTGTATACTCTATGACACGTTCTTTCTCAAACTTTGTATATGTAGAGTCCATCTTATTTTTTTTCCTCGACTTTTTTCTCAAATTGTTTGTTTTTCTTCATTTCTATTTTTTTTTTTTTTTTTTTTTACTCTTTCTTCACTTTTCATTATTCATTCCTTGTATTTCTTACAGTAGAACGAGTATTCTTATTCTTTATTATTTGAAAGAGCCAATCGTTATAAAGATTGAGAGAACGAACGTTCCTTATATTTTTCCCTCGTAGTTCGCTTCCTCCAACGCTTCCTTACAATTTCTGATTCCCTCTTTTTTTTTTTTTTTAGTTTCACCCATTCTTTCTCATTCTCGCCACTTTTTTTTCCTAAGGTTTCTTTTCTCTTTTCATGATTTTATATTAAAAATCCTACCACGCGCAGCAAAAAACCAGTACAAAGTCACGTTACTCACTTCTAACTCGCACGAAAAGAAAAAAAATAGGAGAAAAAAATAAAAAATGAAATCCTGCCTTCAGCTAAAATATTTTTTCTTTATATATTTATTTATATAAGACGTAAAAATATACTGAAAATGTTATTTAAAGAAATTTGATCAAAAAAAAAATTGTTTCGAATAATAAAGTTGTGATGTTTTCTTTTCTTCTTGTTTTTTATTTTTTTCTCCTCAAAGCTTTATCATGAAAATATTATATTTCTTCACTTCATATAATATTTTTCTTTTCTTCTTTTGCAAATAAAGTGTGGTCGATTGTTCCCAATATTTCCCTTCGCGTTTCTGACGTCACTGCTGTTTAGGAAAACTTTTTTTCTTCTTCTTTTTTTACTTGTATTGTATAAAGAAGAAGCAAACAAAATTCAGGGTATATAAGGCGACAACTGATGTTAAACTTCCGGTAGTTTACAGACAAGAGTCATTTGTCACCCCCTTGACATTGTACACAATAACACTCATTTATTCTCAATATTTCTCAAACTTATTTCTTATTCCTATTTTTTTTTCTTCTTCTTCTTTCTCTTTAGATGATATCTAGATATATACTGAATCTTATATTAAGTATATTTATCTCTTTCTTTTCTTTAAAGATTACTTTAGAACTCATATTTCTTTACGATTTGTACGCTTCAATGATTTCTTTTTACTGATAAATCGATTTTCAACTTGTGAGTACATCAGATTTTTCTTGTAAAAGGAGAAAAAAAAATCATTTATTCACCCTCTCCTCTCTATATTGATTAATGTAAAATAATTCAACCCCTGATCTCTGAATATCTTTGTAATTTATTATGTGCTACTTTTGTCTGACGCATTATTGTTTTCATTTGTGCTTTTTTTTTTTTTTTTTTTTTTTTTTCATGCCATAGATAATCCTGATAACAAGGATAAAAACGTATTACAAATATAGCAAATGAGCTTTTGCAATATAATGTATGGCTTTATTTATTTAAACACAAGTAATAGCATAATAGTGATTTGTTGAATTACACAAATAAAAGGAATTTGAAATTTAAACAAAATTTGCAATACTGGGAGATTAATAATGTTATAAATATGATTAAGAACATTACAACATTAATTGAGGAAAAAAATAGTTCAATTGATGGCAAAATAATAAATTGCTTCTTATCTATATAATATTAAGTATCTCCTATAGCAAATTTATGTTATATTTTTATTCAAATTTTTATATACATATACACATGCACATCAATACTTTTAATATAATAAAACACCATTTGAAATTCGTCATGGGAAAATAAATGTGCCTTTTGCAGTTGAGCTGTCAATTTAATGCATTGTATATTATTAGTTGCAAAAATACGAGCACCAAATTTTAGAAATCAACAGTAATATTACAGTATAATGACTTTTATTATATTCTGATATATTGAACTGACTGTGAACATGAAAAAGACGTCTCTTTGTAACTTCTCTCTCTCTCTCTCTCTCTCTCTCTCTCTCTCTCTCTCTCTCTCTCTCTCTCTCTCTCTCTCTCTCTCTCTCTCTCTCTCTCTCTGCCAAGCTGGAAAAAATTTAAGTCAGTCAGTCGGTCGCTTTTTTTTTTTTTTTTTTTTTTTACTATTATTCTTTTTACATAATATTATCCTTTCTTTCCAACTGAAATCTAAACAATAGAACAGAGTCTACAGTTTTTAATTTTAAACTATAATATATATATATATATATATATATATATCAGTGGCGTAGCCAGGGGGGGGGTTTTGGGGGTTCAAACCCCCCCTGTGGATTTGGAAAATATACACAAAAATTAAAAAGTGAACAAAAATTTTGCAACAAAAATAGTATTTTAGGAGAAAAAATCGTAAAAAATTTCTCGCTTCGCTCGAATATGTTTATTATTATTATTAGTTTACTAATTTTACATTCTTCACTGATATACATATAGCGGTAGACACTATATGACTTTAAGGTACCAAATATTATGTAGTATACTAACCAAACAATTAACTAGATGTATCATTAAATATTTTAAATTTTCTGTTTTCCGTGAAAAAAAAAAATTATAAGTAAAAACTTCAGTTTTCTAGCATAGAATGGGTATAAAAATAAATAAACGACGTGATTTCAAAAGCAAAAGCGTACACAAAAACAAAACTTTCAAACTATACTAGTATAAGGAAGTTTTCAAAATATATTAAGTTTATTCTAGCCCATATTCGATGATTTTTAGCTAATTAGCCAATTTCAGAGGAAGAAAAAAAAAAAAAAAAAAAAAAAGACTAAGAAGAAGTAAAATTGGTATTGCAAAAATTGCGTATAAGAGTTGCTGAAATTCTCTTTAATTTTGATTGTTTTTTCTTTTATTGTAAAACAATAAATTAATTGACGGTATACTTTTAAACTTAAAAAAAAAAATAGACTAATTAGACAAAACTAAATCGTAAAATACAGCAAAATCTACACTTAAAAAAAAAGTATTGAAAAATGATTTGAAGCTTAAAATTATTTTAGGGTTGTAATTTTGTATTCCTGAAATCATCTTTTAACAATCATGGAAGTATTTTCTGTCAGTAAAGTATAATGATATATATTTTTTAAGTTTTTGTGTACTTCGGGATGCGGTCATCAGGTGTTTTACGTTCTGCGGGCTGCTATATATATAAAATGAAATACAAAGAATACAGCAAATCATAATTTTTAGTTAATTTTAAAATATATTTTTTTATAGAATTGTTTAAAAAAATGCACCCTTAAAAATATTATGAGCATCAAAACATTGGTTTAATGAAATATCCGCATTGCTTGATCAGAGTGCATTGCTTAATTATAGGCATTATATTTATAGCTTTTCTCTCCATTTCATTTTTATTGTTATGATTTTTATTTTTTTTTGCTGGTCATATTGTGTTATTGTGCTACCACTCGATATTCCCAGTCAAAATTGACTAAATAGTTATAAATATCAAGTATTGTCTCTAAAATAAAATATTAAAAATGTAGCAAATAGTAGTTTTATAATTTTGTATGTCAGAAGCAAATCCACATTTTGGCACGTCAAAATCTCAAACTTAAATTTTACTTCATTTAAAATTAAATGCATAATAAACACATAAATTTCATCAAAAAAGGGGGCGTGGCCTCAAAAATTTTCGCGCCTGCGGCGGGCTTTTGGGGGCTTCGCCCCGGCTAGTTCAGACCTGAACCCCCCCTGTGGTAAAATCCTGGCTACGCCACTGATATATATATATATATATATATAATTCTCCTGAGAAGCTTTATAATATGACAAGAAAAGAAAAAATGCTTTGAGCAGTAAAGCATATAGCACAGCTATTATTTTTGGCTTATTTTCAATGCGACAAAATGCACAAGTAAAAGTTACATAGTATATAATACACAATTTTTGAGCCAAAAATTATGTCTGCAAAAATATACTCTATATAAATTTTTGGCAAAGTGAATTGTGACATTATATACGTATATATAACATTAGCTTTTGGTAACTATCAAATGACACATTACAGTATTCTATATGTACTAAATATTATATATATCATTCTTGTCTGTCTACCCCATGCAGGCTAAACGTTTTATATGTAAGATGACCTAAATTAATTTTATATCTTCCTAAAATGAGACTATTAAAATACATTTTATTACTTTTTAGTCTCTATGTACATTTTTATGATGGATATGTATTATATATAATTATATATATATATATATATATATATATATATATATATATATATATATATATATATATATATATATATATATATATATATATATATATATATATATATATATATATATATATATATATATATATAATATTTAATTTGAAGTCATAAATTTTGTATAAAGTATTCATTTTATTTATAATTTAATGCAGAATTACATATTATTGCAGGAATAAATATATACGTATTATAATATACTGTACGTAGTGCTTTTTTTCCATTAATTTTTGTAGTAAAATTGATGATTGCAGGCATAAGATGAGATAGAACAATAGATCAGATTCTCTTAAAGTTATAATTTGTAATGTATAATGGTTATACTAACATATAAAATATAATATATATAATAGTACTTTGTCGATCATTATGTTTTTATTTTTCTCGTGGGAATTATTGTATACATTTTCATTGTCTACATTAGAGTATTTTGAAGCTTTATGAAGATATCAGCAGTCAGTTAGTATAACTACAATAAAGTTTACTTTTGCCTAGATGCATAGAAATATTATATACGTATATATAAAATAGAACGAGGTTAGTTACTTTATAGTTATGTGAAAACAACGAGGTCGTAATTTTCATTGTTGCTTTATACTCTTAAAAGGTTCCTAACTATATAAAATATTTTATTATTGTATAAACTATTGCAATAATAATAATATATTCTAGCAATTTTTGCATAAAATAAAACATCATAGTATACAACATATAGTAATAATAAAAAAAACTAATAATATATATATATACCTTTTTTTTTTTTTTTTTTGTATAAAATTATAATTGCACTAATAATAACTAGTGTTTGTGGTTTTCCGTCGTTTTGTGAGACAGAGTGAGCAGTAACAGTCAAAATTATTCATATATAATGAAACTCTGACTGGATAATTGTGGTTTTTGTTTTCTCTCTCTCTCTCTCTCTCTTAACTTCAAATTTTGTATCAACATTATATTATATGCGTATAGCATGAGGGCGCGTTGCGTTATATGAGTATATGATTTGTGTCAAGCATTTACTTATATTACCTCCCTCCCAACTGAATTACATTCATTTCATATATATACACAGTAATTTTTTTACTGTACATTATGTAAGTGGGTGGGTGTATTTTTTTTAGTTAGTATGTATATATGTGTATGTATGGTGTGTATATATATATATATATATATATATATATATATATATATATATATATATATATATATATATATATATATATATGTATGTATGTATAAAGCAAGAGTATAAGGCGGGCCGGATACACGCTCATGTGACCACACCAGTATTGTGTTCCTAACCAAAAACTTTCCCTTACCTACCAGCAGACAAAAGAAAAATAATTAGTTTTTACTACCGCACCCCCTCTGTTTTCATTTCTCTCTTTATTTTCTCTATTTCTCTCTCTGCATTCGTTCATTTTTTTTTTTTTTTTTTATCTTTATCATTATATAGTATTATATAACATTTGCAAAATTATGACATCTGTTTTTTTAATATATTAAGTGAACTGTTTCATGTCATTTGTGTTAAAAGTTATGTTACTTTTTTAATGAAATAAAGAGGGTAAAAAAAAAGTTTTTTTTATATCTGAAAAATCAATAGTGTATACAACAAAAGCCAATGACACAGGTCTTTTTCATTAAGCAATTATGTGTAAATTAATAATGCGGCAAAATTTTATACTATATATGGAAAATAAAATTTAATTTAAAATAATATAAATAAATTTAAACAATTATATTTTATTTTAACTATATTTTAAATAAATTATTTAATTTAACTATTATATAATATTCATTTATTGTGTGATGTGGAATATTCTCATTCTATTTTGAATATCATTTTAATATTGAATAATTTACCCTTGTTGAGTTTATATAGGGTTTTCAAAACTCTATATTTATATATTTATTTCGTTAACATATTCACCAATACATACAATCTTCATTGCAGCTAATAATGCTGCTTTGTATTTTAACCGTGATGATCAGAATGAAAGAGTCAATATTATAATTCTAAATAATATGCATTAAAAAAAAAATAATGTAACACAAAAATAAAACATATTATGTACCGAAATGAAATGAATAACTTGCAATTTTAGTGATGCATTTCAGTGTATAGTTGTGCAAGTTTTTTATTTCCTTTCGGTACAGTGTACACAGTGTATTTATAACAAGTAAGTCAAATCCTAAAATGAGTATATATAATAATTTAAAATTTATTAACATTACAATATTTTTGGCATGTTATTAGGTTATTACACTTCAATATTTTGTAAGCGATCAAATTTATTGGAAACCAATAAATTCTCGTATACCACATTCTATATGACAGAAGAAAAAAAAACTTCATTATTATGTATGTATAATGTATATACTATACACTGTACCAAATACTCGTATTATATATTATATCATAAAAATTCATGAAATATTCTTGATGTAAATTAAATGTCATATTGCGCATTACAAAAAGGGGTTACGTTAGTTATCACTTATCACCCAAACAGGGCGTGCTTAAGACGGAAAAGGGGAGAGGGAGGTGGGGAGCGAGAGGGTACACTTGCACCTGTTGCAGGAAACGGAAACCTAAAGTGAACGACAGTTCTCCTTATGTCGCTTTTATATATTTTATTTGGATAACAGACATCGCATCCAAAAAAAAAAAAAAAAAAAAAAAACGCGTATGGAAATTTCAAACACACTCGATACACGCACATAACTCTATAACCCTTTTTCTTTTTTATTATTTTAAATTATTTTTATGAAAGATTTTTTTTTTTTTTTTTAATACACATCACATGACTTTTTAGAGACAGTTCTATTTCAGTGTCTTTGTTATTTCTTTTATCTAAAAATGTCGCAGTGCTGAACTGTGGAAAAAAAAACACATTTATAATAATGTTATTTTCTTCTTCTATTTTCAGGAGTACTCCTTGCGCAGTGTTACTTGAAAATTGGATAATATTATTTCTGGGTAAGTTTCTATATTTTTCCTCTTATTTAATAGTAAAAATTCAACCACAATGTTATTTTGCTTTTTTTTTATTAACTTACTAAATCCAACTACATTAATGATAAAAAGAAAAAAAAAAAGAAAAAAAAAAAAAAAAGAAAGAAAAAGAAAAAAAAAAAGAAAAAAAAAAAAACGTGTAATGAAATTAATTTTATCAGTTTCTGATATTGCTGTATAAAAATCTAAATTTATTAGATTCATTTAAACTAAAATTGTTATTTCCTAGTAATTATGCTATAATCTATATACATTATATATGATTTTTAATTTTTTTTTTTATTATTCCAAGAGTAATATAAATATATATAAATTTAATAACACTTAAATTTTATATAAAAGCAAATAATTATTTAAATAATTAACCATGTTTTAATATCTTATATATAATAAAATTAAAGCAAGCAAAATTTCTCCTTTCTTATAATATAAAGTAATGCCGCACACGTTCAAAGAGAGCAGCTAAAACTGTCGTGTTATGTAGTAATAAGCCTTTTGTAATATTTATACGCATACCTTTTGCGTCTTTTCTGTTTCATCTTTGAGTCTTTTTTTTTTTTTTTTTTTTTTTTTTTTTTCTTCTTCTTTTTTTTCCCATTGTAAAATTCTTCCCCGCCTTTAGAGGCCAATTTAAATTCATATTGTATCATGCGTATAAGCTACAATTTATTATTAAAATATATTTGATTAAAAAAAAATCCATTTATAAAAATTAATTTTAAATCAAAATAATAAAATTAATTGTTTACAATGAAAAATACTTTAAAGCACTTTTACTCTGTATGCACTTACATATTATATATATTTCCTTTTCCATATTATACTTCAACTTTAAAATAAAATTACTTTATTATAACAACTGCTGGTTTTATACATGAAATTTTTATTCTTTTTCATATAGAGATTTTTAATATTATTATTTTTTTCTTTTTCGTTATCGTTTTAATGTATAATACATATTTACACAATCGGTATACTATAAAATGTTATTATAATTTATAATATCTTTTGCGAGTAAGAAGACAGAAAAAAACTTCTTCTTTATAATGGATTCAATAACTCTTCTCTTTTACTCAAAATAAAGTCTGTAATATCTGTATGCTAACCTTTTAAACCTCTGTAAATATTTTTGTAATTCTTATTCTGTGTCGAAGAAAGAAATATGCATACGAAAAAAAAAATTTGAAATAATGTAAATGACATTTTTATAAATATACAAAAAAAAACTCACTTTGTATGTATGTAGAATACATCATATTTTTTAAGGTTATCTTATTATTATTATTATTTGTGTGTATATACCTGTGTCCACTGTTGACACTTCAGAGATTCAAAACAAAGGTTACATTATGCATATAGAATATCATTATACTAAAAGAAAGAAATATAATAAAATATATTATTAGAGAAAATGATATGTATCTCTTCATGTCAAAAAGTATAACATACAATATTATCAAACGTATAAATCTTTTCTAATTTAAATTTTACAAATTGATTACATTATGTTTAAAATATACAAAGAGAGAAACAAAATTATATTATATATATATATATATATATATATATATATATATATATATATATATATATATATATATATATATATATATATATATATATATATAAATAAAAGTATTATTTTCAACCGTATATTTAAAAAATAAAAAAAAAACTTCAACTTAAAGTATGTTATATATACGATTTTTTTTATCTCTCTTTTTGAATTTTTTTTTTTCACTTGTGAATTTGTTTTCTTGTTTTAAATTTAAAATTTGTTTGCTGTATTGTTGAGATAAACAGTTTTTCTTCTCTCTCTCTCTCTCTCTCTTTTATGTTACATGAATATTGTTTCAGTCTCCTCTCCATTGTTGTTGTTGTTTTAATTTTATTATAGAATTTTATAAACTGAGGAAAAATATATAAAGAAAAAGAAAGGCTCAGGTGCTATGTTTTGTTGTTAATATTTTGTTTATATTCATTCTTTCAAACATTTTATTAGAGAGAGAGAGAGAGAGAGAGAGAGAGAGAGAGAGAGAGAGAGAGAGAGAGAGAGAGAGAGATTTTGTACATCCATTTTATTTTAATTGATGATATAAAAATAAAATTGGCAGTTAAGATTTTTTTTCAAGGCTTTACTTTTAAGTTATAAAATAAACTTTGCTATAAATATTTGAACACGCATTAGGGGATTTTAAAAAAAAAATCTAAATTCTATAAAGCTTTTTGTACGCAATGTATTCTTATAGGATTAGGTTATTTGCTGATGTATTTTTTACAATTTGTATCATAATGCATTGAGTGTAAAAGTATTTATGTGTAGAGTAACGATTTGATGATTGCCAAATAAATTTTTGTAATCATTGTATTTTTTTATTATTATTATTATTTTTTTTTAAACTTGGGAATGAGGGTACAATTTATTCAAAGTCGGAAATGAGTAATATGTGTTTTTTAGTATAATGATGACGTCATAATGTCAATTTCTCTCTCTCTCTCTCTCTCTCTCTCTCTCTCTCTCTCTCTC